>OY978226.1:22947289-23100564 GCA_963854785.1 Vaccinium vitis-idaea | reverse complement strand
AATGTGCATAATTTAGGGAATTAAAGCAAAAAAAAAAAAAAAACTCGATTATATATCATGTCATGACGTATACTTGGTGAGTTCGTTCTTCATTTTAAAACGTTATTTCACATTCTTTCTAATATTTGCGGGGGAAATTCACGTGTCGTATATAGTACTGAAAATGGCGTGTCATCTTCTTTTTTTAATTTGAAACGAATTTCAAGTTCAACGTACGGTGACGGCTCTACTTGAACCACCAACTATAGATTATTATTTTTTTCATAAAATATACATAGCGGATTAGCGAGAAAGTTAGTAGAGTATTTTAACAATCAAAAGGAATTTGAAGTCCCTATACAGACTCGAGTACCAAACCTTTTCCTTGAAAATCAAGGAGTGCAAGGAGTGCAAACTTTTTTTTTGTACCGAAAAAAAAAAAGAAAATCAAGGAGTGCAACCAAATGGACTAAATATTTTTTTAGGTAGTACATTAGAGATATGCTCTAAGAGTCACATCAAAGTATAGATTAGTCACAATAAAATTTGGTGGCACGTTTTTTTTTGTTTTTGTCAAACGGTAGGAGGAATACGAGTACCAAACACACCCAGGGGTTGCCCCCGTGGTTAGGGGCGAGTGCCTGACTTTAGGGGTAGTCCATTTGGTCAGGTGTTCGATTCCCCACAGGATGAATACATGTGCTAAGCGGGGGGCCGTGGACTGGTGTGGGTTGCGCCAGCTCCCTCCGAGGTTTGGGTCGTGCAGTGGATCCAGTTAGTGGCCTATTGTAGGGTTGTTCCTCAGTTATCAAAAAAAATAAAAAATAAAAAAATAAAAAAATACGAGTACCAATTACATCAAAGTGGAAACAAATGTCACACTTACTATAATTTCAACCCAACTAATAGCTCCATTAAGGAGAGAAATAACCCAATAAACTGGAAACAAAATCCACAATCATTTAAGCCCAATCCTACTAATAGCTCCAATAAGAGTAGAAATAACTTGCCAATCAAAAAAAAAAAAAAAGAGGAGAAATATCTCAATAAATACAAAGGAAATAATAGTTACAAGCAGGTGGAAGATTCGAACTCCTTACCTACTAGAGTTATAGTGAGATTCTAAAGTCTTCACCAACTGAGTTAGCCTCAATTGGTTGTGGCATATTAATTAGTGATAGTCTGTCACAAAATCACTATGACATGAAATTAAAAATCTGTTTTTATTTTAAAATTACATGTCCAAGAATCTAAACTTTTAATATGTGAGTTTCTAAATAAACTAGTCGACAAATAGAAATTTTCTAGGAGTAGTCATCTAATGAGTTGGGAGAGAGTTGACCCGGGGAAACCTTGCTATCAATGACTAACAGCACCTATTTTTTGCACAATAATTACTTATCCAAAATATCTCCTCTTTGACCGGGTGATCCTTATTGCAAACCGTGCAGTGCACCTTGTACGTGCGCAGAAAGGGTGAGCATGTATCGGATTGGTCCGATTTTATAGTTAAATAAGAATTGAACCACTAAAAATTCCTTGAACCAAACCAATTCAAATCATAAAAATACAGTTCGGTTTCGGTTTGGAGCTATGGTTCGCTTGAAATTGAGATATCATCACCAAGATATTTAAAGTACTCTTTCAAAAAAAAAATTACTCCATTTAAAGTACACTTTCAATGCTTATATTAGTCCACCACCATCCTGTAATGGTAAGTGTTTTTTTTTTTTTTAAAGAACCTTGATTGTACTATTACGTACCTATCCTAGATTAGAAATAATTTTCTCTACATTTGGAGTTATACTTTCTTGCAGTGTTACTAATGTGCCTATGCTATAATGCTTCATCATTACTATTCTCATCATAATTTTGGTGACTTACTCATCTTCTAATGTGCTAATCTAACTATTCTAACAATATTGACTTTCGATGTGACTTTCGCTGAGTTGTGACTTAAAGCACATTTATTAGGTTGTCTCCCTCTGTCATATAGGCTTTATTTGTGTCTTTTTGTATGTCTGTCTTGTGTCTGTCGTATATCGTTGCTCCCTTATATTACGCTGGAAATATATCCGTCGAATGACGTTTGCTGATGCTGTTGCTGCCATGTTTGAAACTAGTAGTTCGCTGCTGCTGACAAATTAAACAGTTGGGGATACTGGATTGCTAATAGATTGGGTTCAACTTCTGGGGTACTGAATTGAGGAATGTTGATGGGACTATTTTTTTGCTGCTGACACCAAATTAAGGATTGTCGATGCTGTTTGCTGCTGCTGCCGTGGGGCTACTAGTTCGCTGCTGCTGCCAAAATGATATTGGATTGAATTATACTACCAAAGAGGCTACTGAAATATTGCTATTGGATTGGGCTACTTGATTATTCCGTTGCTGTTGCTGCCAAAATGATATTGGATTTAATTATATCAATGAGGCTACTGAATTGCTGCCGGATTGGGTCACTGAAAATGCAAATGTTGCTGCCAAAGTTCAACTGGTGGGGCTAGTGATACTTCTGATTGTTGCAAATGGGTGCAACACTAATTGATTACTGCTGTTGCTGTCATTATGAGGACGTTATCAGGGTTTTTTTTTGGCTCTATGCCAATTACTGTATCGTTCCTTTGAATATGTACACTTTCCTCTTTGGTTGGCTCCTTGCCAACCATTGTTTCTCTTCCAGGTACAAACTGGTCTAGGATTGTCGGGGTCTATGTGCCAACATAGTTGGGATGCTTTCCCTCGTTGTGATACCTTTTGCTTGTATCCTTTAGTCTTCGTAATTACGATTCAAAGATTAATGAATTTTTTCCTGTTAAAGAACAAAGGTTACTTTGCGAGCAATGTTTTGTTGGTAGCTGGTATGTGTTGTAGGTGAAGCATTGGACTTGTAAACTAACTTCAAACGAAAGAAAACCTATGGATTGTTTTGATTTTTGATTAGTCATTTTACAAACACTCATCATGCTATACTGATGCTATATTGTTAAACATCATCCTATGTGTTCCTAATCAAAATGCCTACTCAAAACTTTATATTCTATTTTGGCAACCCATAAAATATATCAACACCCCTACAGCCTAATCAAAATGGCTATTCAACCTCTTAAAAGAAAAACCAAAATTAGTGGGCAGGAATCGTATAGGCCACCCCGGATCCCAAATCCAACTTTTTTTTTTTTTTTTTAGGTCCGCCAAGAAATCATTCCTCTCTTATTCCTATTCTACAGAATAAATGTTCTTCAGAGGCTATCCAGAAGGCGAAAGTCCCAGTCAACGCCTGAACTGCATACTAAGTAAGTCCAGCAATCGGTCGGAGTCAGTTAGTATTCCATGGCCAAACTCGTCATTCTAGTTTTCTTCCTTTAACAAACTGAGTTCTGAACCTTTGTGTCTAAAAAATAGGAGATGATTTTCTCTCGGACACATCCCTTGTGTGTTGAAAGAGAAATTTCTTCGAAACTTGGTTTAGGATCACTCTTAGACAATTTTCTGTATTTGAAAAAAGGTCGAGTCCAATTTTAATAGATCATTAAACTATTTCCATTTGGAGTTCATGGATGATTAAACTAGGAAAATGTGCTTTTTTTTTTTAAATAAAAAAAATAGATGGTTAATACAACACTATATTTTCTGGTAGGTGAGCTGTAGTGCCCTAGGGGGGGCAATACATCGTTTCGATGGTGCGATTGTAAGTTTTCGGAGGGCTGCAAACGCAGTTGCGAACCTACTCGTATGTCATGGGCTAAGAGGGGTCGGTATTAGAACATGGGAATTGAGGCCTCCTCATAGAACATTTCCATGGTAGCCTTCCTGTTTATATATCGTAGCAACTCCATTATAGCTTATACTACACTCGTATTTTGCACCAAAACAAGAAGAATTTGCTTAAAAAATGTAAGAAAAAGTTATTTTCTTTAAATCAGAAGCACTATAAGTGGAGTTATATTTTGAATTTGATTTTTATATTTTATGTAATTCAAGCTAAAAGCAATATGTGACATTGATTTTTTTTTTTTTTACTATTATGTCTTTTTTTTTATATGACTTATAAAAGTAAGCAGACAACCAAACATGAGGTCGGGCTTGGGCAACCCAAACCTCGGGGCCGGCACTGAGGATTACCATCCTCATTGATGTATTGATATGATTATCTGATGCACTGAAATTCTAACATTTTAGACCAAAAAAACTTCATCTCTGTTACTCTAAAGAGTCATAGTCAACAAATTATGGAGAGAGTACGTAAATTGCCAAATTTAAATCACACCATTATGAATAATAATAGAGCGTTACAATCATACAGAGTAAAAATTCCACCAATTCCATTTGAATTGAAAGCATACCACTAGAATTAAGACTGAGCCTTAACAAATCTACGCCAATACCAATGCTCCTCCCAAACAACGTACATGGAATTCAGGGGAATTCCTTTGGTCTCCGGCAAAAAGAGCAGAACAAAGATAGTCATCACAAAAATCCAACCGGCATAGAACAGAAAAGCACCAAACTTGAAGTGACAAAGCATTGCCAAGAAAGTTTGGGTCAAGACGAAGGTGACGGCAAAGTTGACCGCTGAAAAATCCTATTTTGCTAGCAGTCGAACAGTCAAGCAATAACGGGAATTAAAAAATAAACGATGAACACCAGATATACGTGGAAAACCCCAATACGGGTAAAAACCACGGGAAGGAATCAAACACTATAAAACATTGTGCGGTTACAAGTAATCTTACCCTACGATTCTGAATCCTCACAAATCGTCCTAAGAACTACTTGCCGAATCCACGTTCACCACACCCAGTGCTTGACCGCCGCTGCCTTGAATCCACAAGCCTTCCACTAACCTTCGGAAATCCACCGAAGGCCCACTCAAATAGGTTAATCAAAGTTTTTTAAAAAAAAACTTCTTGGAGTTATGCTTGTTGCTCAATGATCCATCGATCTTCTTTTTACTCCAAGATTCCAGCCAAAAACCCCCTTCAATATTTTCTGAGATTAAGAGAAGTTCTGGAGCAGCTCTCTCATCTGTGGTCATCAATAAACCCTAACAAACTTGGTATTTATAAGCTGCTGAAAAACAAACAAGCTGCTCGAGCAACTCGTGTAGCCTATCAAGCACTTTTTCTAAATTAAAGTTGCCATATAGCGAAATCTTGATTTCTTGAATTAATGTCCCCATATATCGCAGCCCCATAATTTTCTTGATCTTCTTCCCTTATTGAAATTGCTAATTTCTGAAACCCTTGATGCCTTGATCTCCCTTGATTTGCTTCCACCTAAAAACTCAATCTTTCTGTTACAAGATATTGATTTCCTTCCACTTCCTAAACAGACACTCTAAAATAAAATACAACTCGATAAATAGGGATACAAGTAAATATGTGTTTTGTCGTGGAATTTGCCAACACAAACGAACCGTGGCCTATGGTCCTAACAATCTCCCCCTTTGGCACTTCCATGACAAAACACACTACACAGAAAATTTGTCCCCTAACAGAATGTGACCATGTCCTGTAAAGCTGCAAACACACTAAAGAAAAACATAATCTGTTATAAAACACATCTCCCCCTTTTTGTCACGGAATGACAAAGGTAGAGAAGCCAATGAAAGAACATAAAGCCATATGAACTAATAGATGTCATAAACAATGAAAGCCAAAATCCACTAAACCAACAATAGTCACAGAAAGATGTATGTACCCAGTAACATGTGCCCATGAGCCAGCCAATTCAATAGGAAATGATAAAGCAAGCAATAGGAATAAATAAGAACCAGCATAGTAGATAACAACTTAGCAAAGCCATAAAATCTAGAACCAAATCGAAAACCATACAATTCAAGCCATAAATGATAATACCTAATCTGTTCTTTTTATTACCATAGAGGGCCAAAAATTAACTATATGTGATAGTCTAGGAAGCTATCAAGTCATGGAGGAAAAACACAATATCTTTTATTAATGCCCAAAAGCAAACCAAGACCTAGATAAAATGCAATATAAGAGAGATAATTGGGAAATTAAAAAAATACTTTACATAGAAAAGGAAATAGGAAGCCCCCGACTTATACCCTTGGCATTGTTGCCCATAAAAAATATATTGAAAACAAGGAAACAAACTTTGGTAATTCCATTTAAAAAATAAGGCATAGAAGGAATTCCCTGTTTGATCTACTACGGTCTCTTTTTCTTTTTTTTAACTCCACCAACATGTGAATATGCAAATTAAAAGGATGAACAAACAGTTGAGATGCCCGAAGGAGGGCTCAAGCAAGTTTCCAAGCACTAGAGGAAAAATTTAACAGTTGAGTTGCCCAACACCATGCTCAAGCATTTTTTAAGTAACGCACGCGGTGTGGAGGCAGTTGAGTAGCTTTACAAAATGCTCAAGCCATTGTTGAAGGTAACTAAATGACTCGCTAAAAAAATTGTAAATTCAATAAAATAAGATCCAACAAAGCCTCGAAACAAAAAATGAACACAAATCGCACAACACGGCATCGAACCGACTAAGAAACAAGCTTGGTTATTAGACTTGGGTAACAAAACATTAATATGCATGGGCAAAATAAATAAGACCAATCGAGGATATATTGAGAAGCTAAATGCACCATGACATATGAAACCTGTGACAACGGTGAGTGTGTGAAACACGTCATAGGAAATTAAGATCACCATCCGAGCATCTGAAAAATTTTCATGTACCATTGGACTGTCACGCACTCTCCCCCTCACGAAGTCAAACCAAGCACTCATCGATACAAATTTTGTGCCACCGAAAATAGACAACTCCCCCTCAACTTAATATTTAATATTTGATAGAATTTCATAGTCGTGTTTTCGCTTTTACCCCATTGCTGTTTGACGCGAATATTGAGAGTAAGAGTACCTCATACCCAATGCCCGGTTACTAAGCGAATGGTCCAATCACGAATGCTTTCACAAAGTCTATCCATCTTTTGACGCGAACACTCAGAGGGAGAGTACCTCACCCTGATTGCCCGGTTACTCAATGAACGCCCGGATAAGCATATATATAGATTTTTTTTTTTTTTTTTTTTAAAACTGTACTCCTTTTTCTTTTTCCTTTTTTTTTTTTTAACTGCACTTAATGAACCATTGTATCCAAACAAGAATGATGCCAAAAAAATGGTCAATCGCCGAGAGAAAAATACGCGACATATCCAGGTGCATGAGAATCAAACTTTCCTCTGTAAGTAATCTCTCTAGCTCTGACGTGTAGAGGTGGTAGTCACAGCGACAGTGTCATGACACATTTAATTCTTAAATATAGCGCACGAAAGAAATTAAATAATATGCTCATGCACTATCAAAGATGTTTCGATACTCAAACCCCATCGCATCAAGCTCAGATCTCAAGATGGGTACAGTGAAAAAAAACATATTTTTAAAGAATTTTAGAATATTTGAATGTTTTTGGATTTTCATAAGAAAATACATTTAATGAAGACTAATAGCAATAGATAGATGAGAATAGCAATAAAAACAAAAACGACACAATTCATAGCTCTAGGGATAAGATAAGCAGAGATGACCAACCTAGACTATGGATACTACATGAAGCCTTAAAAAGCAAGGTCAACTACTCCAGATGATCCAATGTCATCTCGAGGGTTCGTAGAAATATTCGCTCGATGTCTCAAGTCCGACCTCATCACCCAAATTGATCTGGTTTTAATTGGGACTATCTTACCCTGTATCTTAGGCATAGCTTTAGGGGTCATATTCCGAAATGTTGTGTTCCTAACATTACCACAATTAGTATACTTGCCCCGAGAATTTTTAATGTTGTCATGTTTTATAGCTGTTTTAAAACGTTCAATTTTATTATGACTAATAAAACTACGAGCCATAGAGGGATATCCATGCAATTGGAAGCAATTAGGTCTAATGTGTCCTTCAACACTACAGTAATGACATGTAGGAATAAACTTGGCATTATCATGCGAATGGGATACATGTATGTTCGAAGTACATGATGCATGCAATTTCCTACATTGAGGTTTGATGTGACCCTGAACACCACAATGATGACAAGTAGGCACAAACTTAGAAAAATTTACCTCATTACGCTTAGTGGTGGTATTTTCAACCGTTACACTTTGTGTCCTTACCTTCGGAGGCTTTGCGTGAGTATGTTTGACACTATTCTCTTTGATGGGCGACCTGACTTTGTTAGCCACAGGAGTAGTGGGTGCACTGCTGTCCGCCTTGACAAATATCATTTTTCCTCCTGCTTTTGACTTTGAAGATCCGTTTATTTTATACCCAAGTCCACCTCTATCCGATGACACCTTTTGAGATGACAAAACTTCATTTAAAACTTGTGAACCTGCATTCAATTTCTTAAAAGTAGCATTCGCCTTGTCAAGTTCAACTTGCAATTTTGCTACTCTCAATTCAAGAAGCTTGTTAGTCTCAAAAATATTATGGATGTCATTTTCAAGATTTATATTTTTTCGCTTAAGCAAATCAAGTTCATACAAAGCATCATTTTTCTCTTTCTCACACTGCTTTAACTTGGTGGCTAATCCTACACTAGGTTTTGTATTGAAAGAACGTTTAAAGTTTTTCGCAAACAAAGCCATAGTTTCTACATCATATTTATCCTCATTGTCCGAAGTATCACTTATATTCTCACAGTTAGGTTTAGCACTATTTGCACCAGGAGACATAGATGTAGCACATGCAATATATTTAGATTTATCAAAAATCGGAGGTTTAAAAACAAAATTGCTTTCTTTTAGTGAATCCATACTAGCAAACAAAAAATAAGGACCCGCTCATGAAAAAATCACAAAATAAATATGAGCGACCCGCTCTGATACCAATTGAAAAATCCTATTTTGCTAGCAGTCGAACAGTCAAGCAATAACGGGAATTAAAAAATAAACGATGAACACCAGATATACGTGGAAAACCTCAATACGGGTAAAAACCACGGGAAGGAATCAAACACTATAAAACATTGTGCGGTTACAAGTAATCTTACCCTACGATTCTGAATCCTCACAAATCGTCCTAAGAACTACTTGCCGAATCCACGTTCACCACACCCAGTGCTTGACCGCCGCTGCCTTGAATCCACAAGCCTTCCACTAACCTTCGGAAATCCACCGAAGGCCCACTCAAATAGGTTAATCAAAGTTTTTTAAAAAAAAACTTCTTGGAGTTATGCTTGTTGCTCAATGATCCATCGATCTTCTTTTTACTCCAAGATTCCAGCCAAAAACCCCCTTCAATATTTTCTGAGATTAAGAGAAGTTCTGGAGCAGCTCTCTCATCTGTGGTCATCAATAAACCCTAACAAACTTGGTATTTATAAGCTGCTGAAAAACAAACAAGCTGCTCGAGCAACTCGTGTAGCCTATCAAGCACTTTTTCTAAATTAAAGTTGCCATATAGCGAAATCTTGATTTCTTGAATTAATGTCCCCATATATCGCAGCCCCATAATTTTCTTGATCTTCTTCCCTTATTGAAATTGCTAATTTCTGAAACCCTTGATGCCTTGATCTCCCTTGATTTGCTTCCACCTAAAAACTCAATCTTTCTGTTACAAGATATTGATTTCCTTCCACTTCCTAAACAGACACTCTAAAATAAAATACAACTCGATAAATAGGGATACAAGTAAATATGTGTTTTGTCGTGGAATTTGCCAACACAAACGAACCGTGGCCTATGGTCCTAACAACCGCAATGCTAATGCTCTGTCCTGTAGTTCGAATTTTCATTGGGAATATTTCACTCGGAATTAGCCAAACCAGGGGTCCCCATGACCAGCCAAAACCAGCAACGTAGAGGCACATTAAGGTGAGCATAAGTATGCCATAGCTCTTGGACATATGCTCGGTGCCGGAAACCCCGGTCACCGCCGCTAACACGCAAGCCACTGCCACCTGATTTAGAAATTCGCCGCCATAAAAATGGAATAAGTACAAGGGATAAAAGTTAGCTTTATCTTCATTTTAACACAATCAACAAATGCAAAGCAGGCCTATTTCCAAAGCACCAAAAAAAAAATGACAAATGCAAAGTACGAGCCTAATCTTTCATTTATTTTTCTGGTCTTATTTTGCCATTTAAAGTAGTTATAAATTAAGGATTCGTCCTGACGATAGCAAATCTAAAAAGTAAAATATATATAATAAAGGCTAAAATAAATTCACTAAAGACGAAAGTAGTTAAATACTAATGATCCCTTTTTATCTTACTTTTTGTTATTCCTGAACTTTTATATTTTAGTGCTTATTTTGATATTTTTTTATTTCCCTAGATGAGACAAATAATTTCACCCAAATACTTTGAAGAAAAGTTAAAACAATTCACTAAGCACAAAAAAATCATTTTCCCAAAGTTTATTGTTTAGGCCAGAGACACCCTCAATTTAATCAAAGAAGAAAACTTATGTGAATTGAGGTCAACCTAATTTAGGAATGAATTATTTTGGCTTGGGCATTGCTAGTCCAGTGGCGTACGTATTTTATGACGTTTCTTTTGAAAATTTGAAGAGCAGAGTGAAACTTAAACCTGTGTTTATGAACTGATAAACTTTTCAACCTAATTAGTTACTAAAACTTTTACTTTACTTGTAACGTGCTATTTGATAATACTGAAAACTGAAAAAAAAATAATAGTAAGTACGGATGTCATGTGTTGTGGTCATGGTGGTGGAGATGGTGTGACTACATGTTGTGTGGTGGTGGAGAGATGGTGGTAATGTTTGTTGTGGTGGTAGTTGGTAATGTGGTGGTGATTGTTGTAGCAGAGGAGGTGTAGAGGAAGAATGGCAAGGTAGCGTAGAAAGACCACGGTGGTAGATACCAGTGCAAATGATGGTAGTAGCGAGCGGTGGTATAGTCGTGGTTGGGAAGATGTGGGCTGAATGTAGCGGTAGAATATGATGGGAAGATGGAGAGATAGTGATAGTTGGAACGGTGGTGGTGGTGTGTTAGAGAGATAGCGGCAATCGTTGTGGTAGGGATAGTGGTGGCGGCAATGTTATTGGTGATGGTGCTGGAGTGGTGGCGGTGGTCATAGTAACTGTATCAACCCTTGAGCGGCAGTGGTAGTGATAGAGGCAATGGAATGGGGATCATATATAGTTGTGCCGGCGGTGGACGGTGGTAGCATGGTAGTGGTGGCATTATAGTGGTTCTGGAAGTGTTGGTAGTGGCAATGGTATCTATAGTGGTGGTGTTAATGGTGCCGATGGTGTAATGCTTGCATGTAGTGGTGGCGGTGGTCGTGGAGGGTGGTGATGTTGAAGGATGGGGTGATATATAAATACTATCAATTTGAAGTAGAATTAAGTACGTACCACTCTACTAAATTTTTATAATTTTTTAAGCCACGTAGTAAAAAAAGACTTAAATTATTAAATATGATGAAATATACTTTATCAAATCTATTTACAGCCAGTTTTAATTGTTGAATTGGGTAATCAAAGCCTGCGTATTGACAAAATCCAACTGTTTGGGTTAGGCCGAACAAATACAAACCCATACTTAGTCGACTGCTCGGCAAGAGCACTTTGTTTAGATCAAAATCACAGGAAAATAAATTAAGATAAGAGTTTCAAAAATAAAATAAGCTTATGTTAATTTTTTGTTTCGAAAAATAACACGACTTTTCATAGTCGACACTTATTTTGGAACGGAGGAATTATTAATTTAAAGCTACAATACGAATATAAATACGTACCTGAAAGATGAACATATGAACTCCACCTTCTAGGAACAAAACCCTTCGACCGAACCGATCAACCACCGCACCCGACACAAGGATAGAAAATAGGTTAACCGAACCCAGTATAATTGCCGCAATCAAAGCCCCATCATGTCCAAACCCCACTGACTGAAATATTACCGGAGCGTAAAATGCAATAATATTAATCCCAGTGAGCTGTTGGAAAAGGGGTATCGCAATAGACATCACAAGGTGAGGCCGATACTGCCTCTCAAATATGGTCGCAAACGGCTCCTGACTCGCTGCTTTAGCTATTTCACTCGACTTGATAAGATCATTCAACTCTGGTTCGATGTCAGTCCCGATTCCTCGGACTTTAATTAGGGCCTGTTTTGCTTGTTCCAACTTTCCGCGCTCCACGAGGCTGCTAGGGGTGTCGGAGATTAGTAGGGCTCCAATCGTCATGATGATGGCTGGGACCACAGCGAAGCCGAGAGAGAGGCGCCAGCCCCAACTGAGGCGACTCGCTCCGTAGTTGACGCAGCTGGATACGACGACACCGACGCCTAGGAAGAATTGGAAGCCCGTGGTTAATCCACCACGCCATTTGGAGGGGGCCATCTCTGAGAGGTAAACTGGAGTAGCCTGCAGCATTGTCACATGTTTTTGGAAAATTGTAAATTACTGACTAAGTTGGTAATTTATTTCTTAAATAGTGACTCATTTTCATTATTTGAAATTTTATAATACTTTTTTTTTTGTAAACTGCTTGGCTTTTCGAATTCATATCAATATAAGAAATCGAAAAAAGGATAACAATATGAATCAAACTTTTAGGGAATAAACCAAAAGCGCAAGAATATGGTTAAAAATAAAGTTTTTTAAAACTATTTTTGTCTTGAGTGATTTTTAGTGATTTTTAGATTGTTTTCATAATTAATTTTTAGTGTAATTTTTCTCCTCAAGATAATAAATAAAAAATAAAAACATTTCGAAAAGGTGAACAAAAATTTAGCAAAGAGTATGAAATGAAAACACAATTTAGGTGAAGGGTCTCTAAAAATTGAGGAGAAATAGATTTGACAGATCAACTATTAATTTTGTGACCTTGTTTGCCACAACTGTTACATCTTTTCCAATACAAATCGGATGGAATTCAAGGTTTTCCTATATTTGAAACTCTACGGAATTGTGGTTCTGCAGTAGATTAAAACATGTAACCAGTAAGCCACTCAAGTTTTTATTTTATTTTATTTTTAATGGGATAATTTACTTTATTATATGAAGTTGATAATTTATTCTTACACCCCGAGATCAAATCTTGGTTCCGTCAAAGCATGTAACCAATGTTTTTTCCCTGGATGCATATGTGGCTCATTAATACCTCCATGATGCTTTTTTCACATTTTAGTAGGGTACGTAAAACTATTCTTTTCCATCCAATGAGTCGGGGAAAGGCCACCCTATGAATTATGAGTTGTAAAAATGGTGTTTAAGTATTTTTAGAAACCTCACTCATTCCCCTCTTCGGTTGTCATTTGGGTAAGGTACAATTTGTTTACCTAATTTCAAAAACTGTTTATTGGACTAACTAAACAAAAATGATATGGATAAGTAATTGAGTTAAGCTTCAAACTATAATAGCAACATAGAGAATGCAAATATACCTGGTTAGTGAAACCAACACCCAGTCCAAGCAAGATACGGCCCAAGATCAGCATGAAAATATTCTCAGCCCCACCATTGATGGCAGCACCAGCGAAAAATGTGAAACCACCCAACACCATGATGTTTCTGCGGCCAAAGGCTGCCGTGAGTCGGCTAGCCACTAGGGATGAGGCTAACCCAGCTATATACAGGGACGATGTGAATGCTGTCAAAGTCTCGCTATTATATATACAATACATGTTTGTTTTGGTGTCCGCTGCCTTCCTCAGAACTGATGGGAAAAACTTCTCAAGAAATGGTACCATTGTTGTTACGCCCCCTGTAACAGAATTCATGCATGGAAGTACTTAATTAGCAGTTCCTCTTATTTCTTGTACTATTTTGTATCATAACTCAAATATAATTTTACTCATCGATTGAACTAGGGGGACACAAGTGGCGGCCATCGCCACCACAACGTTTTTTTTTTTTTTTTCAAAAAAAATGCTATTATCTTATTCAAACAAAAACTCACAAATTATATAGGCCCGTCCCACCACTAGATTTTTATAATTACATTTTTGTTATGTAGTAGTAGTCGTTTTTGTTTTATTAAAGGAGTCCCAAAAAAAGTCCAAAGCCAACTTTAATAAGCCAAGTGCAATATTAAGAAACATGAGGTCAAAATTAAGAAAAATCAAACTTCAAACTTTGTCTTTAATGCAAAATATGTTATAATAAGGAGTTAGATCAGCATAAAATAGAAGAAACCAAATTAACAACAAACGTAAGAAAGGAAGTGACATCAAGGAGTTTTGATAGGTGCATATGACAACATCATTTATTATGATTTTTAGTATGTTTTCTTGATTTTTATCTAAATTATATTCGCTAAATATTCAATCGAACGTTGGTGTTCTCTATGAAATGTTTTGACAGTATCTCATAAACCCCATCATCTATTTTGATAGGCAACCTAAAAGAGGCCTTGGAAAAACACCGGAAGGAAGGTAAGTGATAGGCGCGCGAAATTCGTGAATTTAAGCCCCTAAATAGGGTAGAATTAGCGCGTTAGACGTGTGGTTAATTCTCATTTTTCATTTAATGCGTGCACGTGGTTGGATTTTGTGTTTGTGCTTAACTTGCAGGAAGTTGGGATATTTTTTGCGCTAATGAGAGGTACTTGGAAAGGCCGCGACGGAACGTGAGAGCAAGCAAGGCTGTGGAGACTAAGTGGTGAAGTTAATTTCTCGAGGGAAACAATTTGGACCGTCGTGAGCGCTACAAGGGATTTGGTATAGCGCTCAAAAGTGGCACAACAGGGCTCACAATCTGAACAGAACCTTGGCGAGCGCTACACCAAAATGGGTGTAGCGCTACCGAGCAAACAAGGGTCAACGGTCAAACAGGGAGGTCAACGGTCAAGACGGTTTTAATGGGTTCGGTAGCGCTACCTATGAATGGGTGTAGCGCTACCGAGAGCTTTAATTGGCTAGGGAATGGTGGCGTTTTGGTTTCGCGTGGAGTTAATTTCGTTTTTTTTCCGGATTTTAATTGTAACTAGCGGGGGTTCCGTATAAATACCCCTTTAGAACTCGAAATTAGGGTTACACAATTCATAACTTACGTTTTAGTTTCTTAACTTTGGCTGCTGTTCTCAGGATTATTTTGGATTCAAGTTTAATCCAAGTTCTTCAGGTTTTCCAGCTTTGAATTCTTGTTCTTCCTTGGTGTTCAGATCCGTTTTCTTTCTGCGAATCTGTGGTATCACGTTTTATTTTTATTCCAACTGCTAAAATCATGTTTAGTTCTAAATATATGGTTGCTGCGTCCGTTGAAATCATGAGTGAGTAGATTCATAGGGTGTGGCCGTGGGGCGAAGGCGCGCCGTGGCTAGACTAATCAATGTTCACCTCGGGTTCAACATAATTAAATTTTTAAGCAATTTTGGGATACGAAACTTTTTCTAACGAACGAATCCCGGGCATCGCTGGAGTCCTTGTAAGCAGGGCGAAGGAATCCGGAGCCTTCCTCTCGACTGCACACGGAAACTGGTGATAGGTGGTGTGCATTCGTTAGGGAACTTTTTCCTATTTTAAAATCAATTATTTTAGCGAATTGTGACCTGAGTGAACATTGGTTGGGCTAGTCGCGGACGCTGGAGTTCTCACAGCTGTACTCGCCTTTTTAAATTCATAGTTAAGTAACTTCATTCATTTAGTTAATAAATCTACTGAATTGCACAAGGGGTGGCTACCTAAGAGCCAGTTTAAACTAGAATTCAACACTTTTGAGTCAAACACCGTTCGTCCGTCTCTGTGATTCGACTCCGGTACTTCCGGATATTGTGCTACACCGGTCGAGAGTCCTACGCTTGGGACGCGTCTTTAGTTTAATTCATATTCACCCGGTCGGTCAAGTAGTAAGCTGCATGAGCCCGTATCCTTATAGACAGGAATAATGGACTAATCAGTGGTAACAAGTGCAAAGTGCACCATCAAGCACCTCATTGCAAACACACAAGCCACTGCCACGCTCGCGTGAGCGCGGAGGGTGGGGTGTACATGGCTGTGGACCACCGGCTTCGCAGGTTAGGTGTGAAGCGCCATAGGAGCCAAGCCACTTAACACAAGTGAACTTAATAGTTATGCTACCTTATATACACCATTTGTACGAACCAAATTCCGGAGTCACTTTTTATTGGCAATTCCGTATAACAAAACACATATTTATTTCAAGTTGTAATTTTATTTTATTGTTATAGGTTAGTGAGTCTGTATAGAATTAGAGTGGAAGGAGTTATTATTTGTAATTGAGAGTGAGTGTGTTTTGGATTAAAAAAAAAAAAGGAGGTCGACTACACCGAGATGAATTTTGCCAAGGCAGATCGATCTGGGCCTCAATCGGCTATGTTTTTCCTAAATGAGACAAGTAATGTAAAGGAAAAAATGCCAAGCCATGAGGCCTGATTAGAAACTTGGTATTTTGCTCCTAGGGTAAAAACCTCTACTGTGATTAAAAAGAAGATATTCGGCAGATGCAAATATAAGCGGCGACTTTTGAGAGTTATTCCAAAGGGCGAATTTTGTTAGATATTTGGAAGGCTTGTGGACTCAAGGCTTTTGGTGATCAAGATCACTGGGTGCAATATATGTGTGACTCGGCAAGTGATACTTAAAACGTTGTGAGGATTTACTTCGTTTGGATAGGTATATCTGTAACTGCATGATGATTATAATGGTTTGATTCATTCCCGTGATTTTTTCCCATTTAGGGTTTTGCCACGTATATCTCTACGTTGTGTGATTGATTGCTTGCGTAATTTTTTGCTAGAAATATTACTTAGTGATTCGCGTTCATATTAGTAGGGGTTTTTACGGATTATTAGAGAACCTTGTTTTTTTCACCATTCAACCTTTTCTCAAATAGCCAATGTGGGACAAGACCCAAAACGTATAACAAGAAGCTTTCTCAAGGCACAAGGAATAATTTGATAAAACCCCAAACTAAAACGCATTTATTTTGAAAAATTCCAACACCGTTCTCCTTTTCAAGCAACGGAGCCACTAAATTCCTTCCATTTCTGTTTGGGCAAGGTTAAGACTAACTTATACGTGCTATACCGTATGAATATCTGAGTTTTACTGGTACATTGGCGCTACTCACCCTTCTCTGGGATACCTTACCCATCATCCATTCTGGGCTTATGGATCTTTCCCCTCCATGGACGTGTCATGAGACTCATGACTCATGGGAGATCAAATGTCCCATTGGGGTAGCCCAAGAAGATTGTAAGTGTATTCCGGACACCTTCTCCCCTGCTGCCACATATTCACGAGGTAGCGTGGGGTCACACCCTATTGCTGGACTACCACGTCATTTGCCCTCAACCGTTCGTTGCGTGTCACGCTTTGATTGGAAGGTCAAACTTCTTGCAGTGCTACATACTCAGAATTCTTCCCCAGAATATTACCCAGAATTTTCGTTCTCTAAGTCCTATTTTGGGTAAAAATTATGGGTACTTAGCATTTTCCTTTGAGGTAATTAAGGAAGAAGATCATATGTTCGAGGGAAGAGATGTACACGCGGCTCGTGCCACTTCATGGGGCGGTAGCCACTTAGGTTTTTCTTATCATCAGAAATTTCATTCAAAGAGAGAGATTGAAAGTACTTTATTGTTAGGGCATTGTTTGGGTGTTTTTGAATTTTCTTAACCACATTAGATCTTGAGGCATTATTTGAATGTATTTTTATATGGATCTAGTACCAACTCTGCCAAAACAACCTCACACTATTGCATGAAATCATAGTTTCACATAAAACAGTACTCCATAACATACTCATATAAATCCAAAACAGTATGTCAGTAAAAACAACACACATGCTTGCAATCAATAAAAGTACAACATAACATACGTAAAATAAAAATAGTATATTTGTTTGCGGATACGAGATTGATTAATGTTTTAGTTGGAGATAGATATTTATGTATATACTTGTTATTGCTATCTTCAGGCCCATGGTAGCCATTTTTTTTTTAATCCGGAATGGGTAACCACTAGCCAGTTCATACTTCATAGTTGACCATGATCCATACACCCATGCCAACTCCCCCGAGGAAAGTGGAGATCGGAGATAGATAACATGGGAAGATACAAATAAGTAAAACTAGCTAGCTTTTTCTTGCCTTTTATTTTTAAAAAAAAAATACTGGAACCACCTACAAGAAACGCCAAAAATGACATTCAACGGATACCAAAGAACCGCACGGTCAGCCCCAAGGTTAGCAATGTTACTGGGTGGTGGCTGAGCCAGAATTTTAGGTCAAGGGGCTAATGTAATAGACATGTTTTTGTCTACCCCGGGAGGTTAGATAGAGATGGAATTAAGATACCCTCCTCACCAGAGGGGTAGGTAAGGGTACAAGTAGTTTTCGAATATAATACGTTTGCACATTGAAATTATTGTAGCATAATGCAGTATATATTAATCATTTTTTCCTATTTCTTTATGTTGCAACAACACTCGCATGCTTATTTGTTTATTTATGAATAAATTTGAGAAATTAGAATGTACAATAACCATGATTTTACTAAATCAAACCTATTTTAACAAGATTTAAGAAGCTGTTATATTAAAACTTGATATAATACTAAAGTATCAGATATCATATTCATATATATTTAAAAATTGCGGGGCACCAACCAGTCCCCCCATATCTCCGCCTTTGTTAATGGGATTACTCCCCACACATTTGACTAGGGTGTAATTTTTGGGGCTAGGCCACATGAAAATAATTTATCATGGATCCTCCCTAGCCTCAACATGGATGACATGTATTTGACTGAACCAAAATAAAAATGAGTTGAGATATGCGTAAGCTGACTCAGACACCCTATCTCTTGTTCCCAAAAAAAAAAAAAAGAAGAAGAAGAATTGCAGTCATGGCGAGTAGTTATACCGGTTGGGCAACTTCAGCTCCTCTCCATATCTGAACCTATTGTCTCTTAAAAATCACAAGGAAGAATATGTATGCAACTTAAGTTTGAATTTTTCCAAGATCGTTCATTTCTTTCAACACACCAAGGTTGAGTTTATCAAACACTAGGCCATCGAGTTGAGTTCAAGCTTTGACTTTTTTGACGAGCTCGAGCTCTAGCTCATTATACCACACAAAATGAACCACAATACATGGAAGGCTCATACAATCTCTCTCATTTGTTTCCTACCTGTGCATAGCACGGATTTTGTGTAAGGATTTATATCTCAGAGAGTGATTTTTTTTGGTCCACGAAAGAACGAGTGAGGTGGAGAAAGAACAGAAACCGCACCTGAAATCCCAATATCATAGCCATATATGAGGCCACCTGAAGCAGCAACTATGCACGTAATCACGACAGACGCCGTTATCCCGCCGTCGTAGTTCTTGTCCTGCCCGTTGACGGCAAAAGCCCCTGGAGCCATTTCCGTCTAGTACTTCCTCTATCTCTCACCTTTTCCCTGTCCAAACACTCTCTTCAGTACTCAAGAACAGCAGAAGACCTCGGAGTTGCTTTCTCAGCTCGGTCATAAGAAAAAGCTCTCTCACAAGTGGCTATTTGTAAATACAGGTGACTTATGTATGTTACAATTGCACATGGCTGAACATCCTCTAGGAAATGTTATATTAGTTTTTTTTTTTTTTTTCATTCGTCATTTCTAATCTATTACATAAGGAGAGAGGAATGATACTTGATGCCGGAATGCAGTGTGGGGCATCCAAGAGTGTTGCCGCACGATCTAGCCACTACTTGCAATGTTATATTAGTTAAAATGATAAATTATGGTGAAAGTTTGTGTGCATAGGTCTGACGCACGTGGTTTTCACAAAACAGTGAGGGGTGGTGTTCATTGAATTGCTTCATACACTTATACCTAAATTTGTGCACATAAATCTGTGAATCTAGTATTATTCTAAATATTTAACTACTGATGTGACAATTTATACATTGCATTGACTTTGACAAATGACAAAGTGTTAATTTTGGACAACCTTCTTGCATTTGAATGTGTATCACTTAATGGTGCAGGTGCCGTTCGCACTTGATCTTTTTTTAACCTCTCTATAAACATAATTTTGGCCAAAATTTACACATGCCCTTTTCGGGCATCATACATCACCTTCTTTTTGTAATTTGAAAACAAATGTATTTTCTGTTTATCTTTTCCGAAATATTTTTGTTCTCCCTTACCTTTTCTGATAATATCTTTTTTCTCTGAACACCATTAGTTTTCTCACAGAATGACGAAAGTACAATCTATTTCCTCACAACTTCAACACCATGGTCACAAAAAGAAATGACATGGCGATACCCCTGAACCAACAATCATTTAGCCTTTGGAGAATACCAAACAACGAAACATCAAAGAACAACACTAGGCAAGAAACCAATGCTCGACCCCATCATGATCATCTATTTTGGCCTCGTGGTACAAAAAAATCTGTCTTTAAGCTCTTTATATCTCCATTAATTGAGTTTTGCACAAGCTCACTTAGACACCCTAAGTTATAAAAAGTCAAAACACTTTTTGTCGCCTTTTCTAGTAATTAGTGAGGAATAGTATATTTTTCTCTAATTCTACGCGCAAGGAAAAGAAAATTGTACTCAACTGTAAGTCAATAAGATTAACATAGATTTTTTTACTTTCTACACAAACACAAAAAAAAAATAACATTCTCAGTTTATTAAAAAGTGCAATACCTATTACTGGATTATTTCAAACGATCTAGTTTTGAGGTGCACTAATCTGTCTCCTTTTCTTCTACGGTGAACAAAATATCAAACAATAAAAATTTTGAAAAAAAAAAAAATTCTTATAAAGTTAGTACTTGAATAAAACTTTTTGAAAAAAAAAAAAAGGTCCTATAGGAGATATTTAAACAGAAAAAGGGACCACATAAATGAATATTTATGATTTTATGTTTTGAAAGATATTCAACTTTGCAATTGCTTTCAGAGTGATTATTTCTATGAATTTAAAAATTTACTTTTTTGATAAAAAGTCTACAATAACTGTACAATAAACCCCAAGTTCATTATAAGATATTCTATTATGATGTTCTTTTATTTAAAAAAAGTACGTTAAACTTCACCTCTCATTAAGTCATGCTATAAAGTAAAATACTGAAAATCACAATCATTGATTCTCATTAAATAACGAACTGATTGTGTTGGTATCTCATTATCACTAGCTAAGACAAATGATTAAATAAAAAAACGAAACGTGTACCATTTAGGAAAGAAAACCCACCCTTAGAGCATCTCCATCCCTAACTCTCTTTTTTTTCCCTCAAATTTGAGTGAAAATCTGAGTAAAAGCTCCATTTGATATCATCTCCTCTAGTCCTTGACCCAAATTTCTAATCCTAACCACCGTCTTCCACCGCCCGCCGCCGCAACTCAGATCGAAATCACCACCACTTGACGACGACCACGACATCTCCTCCAGATCTGGACGAAGACAAACACCACTCTGGACGAAGACGAAGACGAACACGACGGTGACGACCACCACCACCACCACGACGGTGGTGGAAGGTGGTCCAACGACGATGATGACGACGACGACGAAGATGACGACGGTGGTGGAAGGTGGTCCGACGGTGGTGGAAATTTGGTTCAAACCCTTTTTTCTCCCCAAATTTGAGGGAAATTTTGAGTAAAGTTTGATTTGGTATGGTTTGGTTCAAAGACTGGAGGGAGGTTTTGGGGGTTTTGACTCAGATTTTGGGTTTGGTTTTGAGTTTGGTTGTGGGCTGGAGGTGCTCTTAGCATTGGTCGGTGGCAGCATCATAGCAATGCCGCTTGTCATTAATAACATCTTATTAAAATATATCCCGACTCCAGATTGTGAAATTTTATTTTCATGAGACCAAGTTAGAATAAATATCCCATTTATAAATAATTAATAATAGATTCTCAAATGCTGGTTGAGCAAATAATATTTTAAAAAATTGAATCAATACTGTAATCACGCACATACGCCCTATATATGTTGAAGATATGTCTTGAATTCAATACATTCGAAGAAAGGTACAAAATTCGATGCGGGAAGTCAGTTACAGAATCTCTGGTCCGGACCAAGAGGTCGGTTTTGGACCAGTGAATCTGGAACGTTTTGGGAGCTTGCAGCATGATTCGTCCAAACGGGGGTTTTTCTTGGTCCGGACAAAGGGTCCCGGTTGGTCTGATTTTGCTCCGGCATCTCTAGTCCAGACCAGGTAAGCTTGGTCCGGACAAACGAGGCAGCAGCTGCGCGTTTTAATGTGTTTTGACCTAATTTTTTGTACTTTCTTATAAATAGGAGCATGTGGCCTCTAGGGTTTGATCTTGAGTTGAGATTTGAGATATCTAATGTTTGTAGTTATCTCTTACGTGTGTGTGAGACGTTTGATTCTCTGTAGGTCGCGCCTCAGACATTTGTTCCTAGATATCGTGTGGGTTCTTCAAGTGAGAGTTACGAGTATAGCCGGCTCTGTGTATTTCTCCCCATTTTTAGTGAATCCTCTTGCTCTTTCCATGTGGATGTACCTTTAGAGCTTCATGCTTGGGGGGAACCACGTAAATCTTTGTGTCTTGTTTTCTTGTTGGTGTGTTTATATTCTGAACTTTGGGTTTCGGCACAAAAAATTGGTATTAGAGCTCCGGATTCAAATCGAGGCTTTGTTTTCCGCTGCATTTGTGCATTTAGGGTGGTTTTCAATGGCGACTCGCTTTGAAGTTCAGAAGGTTGATGGGCAAAGCGCTTCTTTTAGTTTGTGGCGTATCGCGATGAAGGCTTTGTTGGTGCAACAAGGAACAACCAAGGCTTTTTTGGGGGTGTCGAAGAAGCCTGCTGATATGCAGGATAGTGTGTTTAACGATCTTGAAGCTAAGGCACTAAATTCAATACAATTATGCCTAGTCAATGATGTGATTCGCGAGGGTGGGGAGAAAGATGCGGCAGCCAGTATTTGGTTGAAGTTAGAGAGCATTTATATGACAAAGTCGCTAACCTACTGGTTGTACTTGAAGCGGCGTCTTTATACGTTTCGTATGAAGGAAGGTATGCCCATAAAAGACCATTTAAAAAATATAGATGTTGTGATTGATATAAAGATCAGGCCCTTATAGTGTTATGTTATTTGCCTGCATCATATGAATACTTTGTGACTACTATGTTATATAGGAGGGATACGATTTCCATGGAGGACGTAAAGTCTAGTTTATATCCGAAAGAATTGCGGAAAAAGTTATTCGGTGAGAGTAGTGTTCATGATGATCAAGCTTTGGTGATGCGAGGAAAGACTGGTGGGAAGGATTCGGGCAGTAGGGGATCTCTAGCCCTAAAACTACATATATGGATGGAGTACAGTGTTTTTACTGTAAGAAATTCGGGCACATGGTGAAAAATTGTCTGAGGGTGAAGGACAAGTTTGTAGAGAAGGGTGTTATTGGTTGTGTTGAAGATGATCTGGAAGGGCTTGAGGTTGCCATGACTTTGGCGGTAAGCGATGTCTGTTGTGAAAACATGTGGATTCTCGACTCTGGATGTTTCTACCACATGTGTTCGTGTAGGGATTGGTTTGATACATATGAGGCGGTTCATGGTGAGACAGTTCCTATGGGGAATAACATGCCTCATAGAATTGTTGGGGTTGGAATAGTCACGGTCAGGATGTATTATAGGATTGTGAGGACATTCGGCTTGTACCAAATTTAAGGAGGAACCTTGTCTCTTTGAGCGCTCTAGACTCTGTGGGTTGGAAGTATATCCTAAAGGTGGAGTCTTGAGTGCGTCGTTAGGTGCTTGGGTTTTTGTAACGAGTCAGAAATTGGGTAACTTTTATGTGCTTGATGGTAGTATGATTGCGGTAGATTCGGTTAACTCCAGGCGGAGTTTGAGCACATCTTCTATGGCATTAGTGATGGGTGCACGTGGTCGACGTCGACATCGACATTCGATTAAAGATGAGTGCTCGTTGGTGATTAACTCCATGAGGGGAGTTGCGGTGTTAAGCTCAAGGTGGAGCTTGTGGAGGCACGTGTGGCTGGGTTTACTAAGTAATGAAAAAAAAGTCAAGCAGAGGTGCATGTGCCTTGTTTATTAGTGTCGTTGATGTGAACCTCGTGTGGGGCTGCCCCGTGTGGGGCTGCCCCGTGAGGGGCGTTGTGGAAAAGAGTGAGTGTTGAGAGGATAACACTATGTCATTGGCTTGGGAGGGAACTCAAGTTAAGGTGGAGATTGTTGAAGATATGTCTTGAATTCAAGAAGTTCGAAGAAATGTACAAAATTCTGTTCCAGAGGTCAGTTTCCGCATCTCTGGTCCAGACCAAGGGAAGTCGGTTTCGGACCAGCAAATTTGGGACGTTTTGGGAACTTGCAGCATGCTTCGTCCGGACGAGGTTTTTGTTGGTCCAAACAAAGGGTCCCAGTTGGTCTAGTTTTGCTCTAGCATCCCTGGTCCGGACCAGGTAAGCTTGGTCTGGATGAACGGGGCGGCAGCTGCACGTTTTAATGTATTTTGGCCTAATTTTTTGTACTTTCTTATAAATAAGAACCTTGTGGCATCCTAGGGTTTGGTCTTGTGTTGAGATTTGAGATATCTAAGGTTTAAGTTGTCTCTTTCATGTGTGCGAGACGTTTGATACGCTATAGGTCGCGCTTCAAAGATTTGTTCCTGGATATCATGTGGATTCTTCAAGTGAGAGTTACGGGTATAACCAGCTCTGTGTATTTCTTCCCGTTTTTAGTGAATCCTCTTGCTATTTCCCTGTGGACATACCTCTAGAGCTTTGTGCTAGTGGGGAACCACGTAAATCCTTGTGTCTTGTTTTCTTGTTGGTATGTTTATATTCTGAAAGTTGGCTTTCGGCACAACAATATAGACACTACAAGAAAGTTGAGATACCCCAGCGGCCAAAAGCATGGGTAAAGGTGCCTAAAAACACTACTATAGACCTATGAGGTCTATACTAGTGCTTATAAAAACCGTTGGCGTCTACCTGCTGCCGCACCCTTTACCAACGCTTTTTGGCAAGCGTTGGTATAGCCTTTATTTTACCAGCGCTTTTGCAACTGCTGGTGTACACAATGTTTTACCAGTTCTTTAAAAACGTTGGAGTAGTCTCAATTTCACCAGCGCTTTTGGCCGCTGGTGTAGACTTTGTACAAACTAGACCAACCTTTAATAACACTTTACACACTTTTAGCAGTGGCTAAAAACGCTGTTAAAAACTGATTAATAATTATATTACTCACTTGCCCATACACCGTTCACTAATTTTTTTAGCAAGAACTAAAAAATATGAAAAAGCAATAGAATTCACTTTTCAATAGAAAATCTAATAATCCATTACAAAATACCACAAGTAGATCGAAGGCATGTTCCATAACCTTGTCAACATACAAAAATTGATCAAATGTTGATCATGGTGCGGAAATACCATAATCCAAAAGTCTACAGGCTAAACTAAATGCAACCAAAAAACAATAAAAAATTCACGATGCCATCCTTAATAAAATCTTCATGAAAGAGCTTTCAAAACGACGAGTTGAAATCACGCTTTTGGCTAGACCGTCCTATTTCCTGCAATGGAAATGACGAAGAATAAGAACTGAGTTAATTTATCTTTAACAAGAAAAACAATTCATGGCCTAGATTGACAAAGTAGACTTAAACCGAAATGGTAACAGAGCCCCAATTTGTGCGGGTGTCTTTGCGTCGTCAAAGTATTTGTTTTTTAAGGCGCATCTCCAATCTCTCAATCTCCGCCCTAATGCCTTCAAAGTTTTATGCTTGATTCCCTCTCTTATTGGATTGTTTTCGGGAATTACAAACTTGGATTGCAGTAAAATAACAAAAAAGCATTTTAAGACAACTTGAAAGAATGAACAAATTAAAGTACTACGCCGATATTATACCTGAATGATATTCCAACAATCATCTTTGTAATGATGTGGCAATTCATGCCAACTCTTGTAACTAATTGGGCATAAGTAGGGCTTCCTCGCAATAGTTCCTAGGAATCGACTATACAAGCCACCTTCGTTTCCAACAGGCACGAAAATTTAATTTAATTCTACGACTATTTGCTTTGTAGGTGGGAGATTGTAGGTGGGAGATTCCAGATATCTGCCAAATGCGTTATTCTTCAATTCTTACTCTCACTTGATTCATCTAGTCAAAACAATAAGAAAGTTCAATATTCAGTTGGATAGTTCTTTTTTTCGATTGGCTATAAAGCATCAGGAGCATAATAATGTTCAACTTTCAGAATCTTATAGCAAATCTAGAAACAGCAAGCTATCACTAAGCCAGATAGCAATAATTTAGAATGACTAATATCCTTTGTACTTGTTACTTGAAATACTAGCATATATAGAGAGCTTTATACTAACTTCAACATGAGAGGAGAGAGAGAGAGAGAGAGAGGCTAACTTGCAATACCAACTTCACACTTTGGAAACTGATCATCATCTAAACAATAGTCTAACTCATGGTTGTCCTCTACATTTTGAGGTTGTGAAGAGGTTCCATGTTATGTTATGACGAGAAGGGGCATTTGATTGCATAGGTTGTACTAATCCATGTGGAAGGTGAACCTATGAAGTGGTATGTGGTTGGACTACCTGTGAAGTTGTATATGGTTGAACACCCTGAGAAGCGCCACGTGAAGGAGTAGGATGTGAAATATAATGCAACTGTGGGGGAATATTGGAACCGTTCTCCATATACCAAGAATGCCATTTTTCTCTGTGCCATTTCTACGAAAACAAACAAATAATTTAAATGCAATGTCACAGATAAACATGCAAAATATCATGAATCAGTAAGAGGGAATTATATGTAATTGATCGCTATGAAATAAAACAATGCCATCATAATTAAAAATGGTAATATAGTAGTCTATGCAAACATCATGAGGACAAGTCTTTTTCTCAGATTTAAATATAAGCCACTAAACTTAAACAAAAGTTTCAAAATAACAGCCTAAGTCACAATGACGCTACAAGAACCGCAAAAGTAATAAAGAAACAATGAACAACTTCTACTAAGCTAGACATCCCCTTTAGACTCTAAGTCATCCATTAGCTAACTATCAAACACAAGAGGTACATCAATGGTAATTCTATTTGTATCATTCCTTGACCAATCAAGGTTCTCGTTCATGTTGCTAGGTATGTCTTCAGCTGCCACATTATATGGCTCATTTTCATAATAGGTCTCAGCACCACCCTCTTCACTTTCACTATTACCAACGTTATACACGTCCCTCGCTTTTGCTCTGACTGCAATGACCCATTATTTCTCTCTGACATCTTTCACACAATAAACTTGTGAAGCTTGGGAAGCCAAAATAAACGGTTCATCCTTCAAGTGATCTCATGTATGTATCAAATGTGAAAAATTCAAAAGGACAAATCCATATTTATCAGTCTTACAACCCCTTTTGGAATTGACGTTGGCCCGTAATACATAGTTCCCCCTTTAGTGGCCACACAAACCCCACTATTTTGAGTTTTCTTGGTTTCCTCACTATTTTTTGTCCGAAACTTGAAACCATTAATGATGTTTCTTTTGAATCGTCTAGCTTCAGTGTTAGGACCTTGAGCTAGCCATTTAATTTTATCAGCAAGATGTTGTTTTCTTGTGTCGTCTATAACAATAACCTACCATTTGTTGGGATAATTAAAAATAAGCATAACCAACCTCTAAAGTCAAATTTCTAGTAATTCTAACAGCGAGGATAAACTACTCACATGCAAGCGACATCAATCACAAAACTTTTCTGAATAAACCCTATTGACAACTTCATCAGTGAGACGACGAGGATGACTTTGCCTCTTTATATGCTTCTTGTGTTCTCTATGTATAAAAAGAAAACTTCAGTTAACACATTTTGAATTGATGACATTGTACTTATTTATATCAAATTCATAAATAGTCCTTACAAGCGGAGTGGCATGATTTCATTGCTATTGAATAAGACATAACGATGTGCTTGCGTCCATGACTTTTGGTTAAGTTCAATATTCGTTATTGCCCCAGTAGGACCTTCAACATTTCTGGTTGGCCAATAGAATACTGTCTCGACAGATCCCAAATATCGTGAACAGAATGTTAAGCACTCTTTAGCTATGTATCCTTCTACAATGGAGCCTTTCGAACATGCTTTATTATGCACATAAGATTTAAGTCGATGGAGGTACCTATATACAGATGAGCATATTTCAATAATTAATTAATTGAAGATGATGGAAGGGATATAAATGTATATCAATGCAGCATGACAGACCTCTCAGTTGGGTATATCCATCAGTATTGGTCAAGACCAACAAGTTTGCCCTCGGTAGCCAAATGAACAACTAGATGCACCATAATTGTAAAGAATGAAGGAGGGAAAATTCTTTCCAAATTGCATAAAGTCACTGCACTTTGAGACTCAAGTTGCTCAAGCTCCTCCACTTCCAAAACTTTGGAACATAGCGCTCTAAAGTAACAGGACAATTTAATTAGTGGTGAAACGACTTTTTTTGGCAAACGCTGTCACAACCCGAACCCGTCCCTATAGGTCTTACTCGTAACAAAGCGCCGGTGAAACCATCACCAAGGCTATTTGATACCTAAGACTTCTCATAATCACATAGTTAAAAGGGACAAGAGTATAAAAACAACGGAAGCATTTCCTTTATTTTGTACAGTATAACGACAAAGTACAGTTACACAAAAACTAAAACATCAATGTCCCTTCAGAGCTGTGCATAATTTGGAATTCTATAAATATCTTTAACTACTACAAGAACGTAAAAGAGCACTTTAAGTGCAACCTGAATACAAGCAAACATAGATACAAGACCCTCACATAAACCACATTATCCAATTCTCCAGATCCTAAAAGGTGGAATATTTTCATAAGCCAAAGCTCATGTGAATGACCAATGCATAGGTTACATGCTTTCCATGGATATTCTAAAAATATATTTCAAAAGGAAACCAATTCAATTTTAATGTATTCCAAAGAGATTCTATAATTTACAAGCCAATTTGTAATGCACATCCCACTCCAATCTGTCGTATCACCAAGCGTTCCCAGTGCGGATAAGCTAGACGTCTATCGCATTATCCCACAACTTACACAAACACATTTTGCTAGTCTTTTAGCACTGTCCCCTAGCAAGCTGGGACGTAAGGGATGCCATTACTAGATAATAATACATGTCCACATTCCATTTGATATTCATGGAGTACACAACATATGGAAAAGGTTACAGTTAAAGCATACCCTCTTTATTGGAATGTAAAACATTTGCAAAACCATGTAATTTATGTGTTTAAATCACTCACCTCAATCCACGTGTTCCCATGAGTCCCCTGTATCAAATGAGCAATGGCAACATAATTAGAAATGCTAAATAAGACTATAGTTGATGAATATAAAGTCCTAGAAGTGTGTGAGACCTATAGTGGAAGTTGCAAAATTTCCCTCAAAATAGGCTTTGCTACCGGTAATACCAAAACCCTCCTACTGGTAGGGGATAAACAGTGGTTTTGGTTATTGGTAGTACCAAAAAGCTACTACCAGTAGTAAAAAGGGTTTTCTTGGAAAAATACATATATGTCTTCCTCCCTTGATTCCACCCCTAAAACCTTACAAAACATAACAATCATCAATTAAAGTCATGGTTAATTCATACCCATCTCATGGACTTCAAGAGCTACTGATAGAACAACCAATTCATGTATTAAAACAAATTCAAAACATAATTGCAACAGCCAAGGACTTAGGGTTCTTGAGTTCCTTCCAACCAACCCAAAACATTATTTCCATGGGTTCTATCAAAATCAAACCATTTGAAAACATGAAAGTCAGTATCTAAAGTATGAAGCTTACCTAGTTAATCCTTCAATTAGCCACACCAGACTTCCCTTTCTCCCTTCTTCTTCTTCTTCTTCTTCTTCTTCTTCTTTCGGTTTCACCTCTCTCTCTCTCTCTCTCTCTCTCTCTCAAATGGTGGGGATACGAACAAACCCAGAAGAACGTAGAAACCCTCTTTTTATTTTATGAACTTCTTAAGGAAATTTATCCGGTGTTGGTATGTCCTCATACCCCATATGCCATATATTATATTTACCAATCATATAAGGGCACATATATAAACCAAGAACACAATCTAACTAGGCTAAGTAATTCCATAACACATATGATTAGCTAGAACCAGGTACACACTCAAATTGTAATTGTAATTAAAGGTCAGGGGTATTACAAACACCCTCGCAATGCTATTGGAAGGAGTTGTTGCATTAGTACATGAGCGTCATGACTCTTCATATATACCGATAATCTTTCGTTGTTTAAGTTGAATACAACGTGAAATATTAGAAGCATAACCATCAGAAACTTTTACCCACTTTAAAACTTTCAAGAAATCATCTTTCTCTTTGGGAACCATTGAGAAGCAAGCTCTTGGCAAATATGTCATGTTGGAACCTAACATCTATGGGTGAAGTTCATGTCTTATACCCCGCTCTACTAAGTCAAGGCGTGCTTTTAGATTATCCTTTGTCTTGCCATCCATATTCAACACTGTACCAATCACAGCTAACATCTGTGGGTGAAGTTCGTGTCTTATACCCCACTCTACTAAGTCAAGGAGTGCCTTTAGGTTATCCTTTGTCTTCCCCAAATCAACAGTCCTTATATGTGTGCGTACGTGCGTGTTTGTTAGTTTAACATGATTGTAAAAGCTTGGGAAAAATTCACTTCAATCACCCATGAGGTTTACAGAAACAGAGACAAAGATTATTGGCACCATGGGCCTTGGTGCTAGAATTAAGGACTTGATTTGATATGGTCAATATCCTTAAGTATTTACCTTTATTTTGTTTCCTTAATTGTAGGATATTTCATTGTATCTTTTATTCTTTCCTTGTAAATATTTGTACTATCTATATTGTAAGACTATAATAAATGGAAGATATCAAAATTGAAGTGTGGTTTTGTGTTCACAATTGTTATTTTTGTTCATACTATTCCACTGCGAAGTTTTTTTTTTAGTGTCTTTACTAATATGACTGAAAAAAGTGGTAGTTCTCTAAAGAAAAATGAATCAACTAGTATATCGGCTGGGTTCCATATCCAAGAAACTTCTTCCCGAATCACTCTGGAACCGCTTGATGGTACCAATTATGTTGAGTGGACCTTAAATGCTCAAAATAAAATTAGTGGGAGAAAACTTTGTGGTTTTATTTCGAATACAAAGGCTGCGCCACAAGATGTTAAGTCAGAGGAAGATGAAGCATTGGAGGATGAAAACTGCTTGGTCAAATCTTGGCTATATGATGTGATGATGAAGGATATCCGATCTCTCTTTCTTCGATTGGGTAAGGCGAAGGAGATACGGGAGGCAATTAAATAGACATATTCGGTTGACCAGGATGCATCAAAAGCCTATCAACTACACTGCGAGATAATTTTTGTCTGCCAGAATGGAGGTTCAGTTATTTCTTTTTTGGCAAACTACAAAAAATGTGGCAGGAACTTGATGATATTGATGATTGTATTATGAAATTGCAACATATACCACAAACTGAGTGTTTATCATCCCAACGTTTATATATGTTTTTGGATGGTCTTGATCCTCAATTAGATGGGGTTCAAAGCCACGTACTTCCTACCAAACCACTTCCCAACATACAAGCTATTTATGCTATGGTTTGTGCAGAAGCTAATCGCTAAGATGCTATGCTTGGAGGAAATATTGGGGAAGGGGCTGTAATTGCTTCTCTAAAGATGTCTACTTCAAAGAAGGATCGAAAGTGTACTCACTATAATGGCACTGGTCATACGATGAATACGTGCTTTCGACTCCATGGGTATCCAGATTGGCATCCGAAGGGCAAAAAGGCGTCTTATGTGTCCTCCAATGCTAAGGAGGAGGACCCTAATTCGAAGGAGAATCTAGCAACAACTCTTGGATTTACTGCTAAGTCTGGTATGTCTTTTACTGAAAATAGTGATTGGATAATTAGCTTTGGTGAAACGAACCATGACTTGTGATCGTTATAGGTTTAGCCACTTATCCCCTAAATGTTCCAAAACCACCATCACCAATGCCAATGGTGTATCATCTCCAGTTATTGGACTTGGTACAGTTCTGTTATCTTCCACATTGGCTATCAAAGATGTCTTATTTGTGCTATCATTAAATTATAATCTTCTCTCTATAAATCAATTAACAAAATCTCATAATTGTGTATTTGTGTTGCTCTATTTTTTCCTACTCAATGTGTCTTTCAGAACATCCATACTTGGGAGAAGATTGGCAGTGGTAGACAAATTGGAGGATTGTACTACCTGGAGGATGGGTTCCAACATGCCAACAAAAATGGGCAAACTCATGGGGGTGAATGATGATTTGGTGAATAAGAAAAAGGAAGAAATTTGGATGTGGCATAAGAAACTAGGACATCCCTCTTTTGGCTATCTTAGGAGATTATTTCCTTCATTGTTTAGTGGATGTAATCTTTCAGATTTATTTGCGAAACTTGTGTGATGGCAAAAAACCACCGTACTACTTTTCGTTTGAGTAATAATAAAACAAATTTACCTTTTTCATTAGTTCATTCGGATGTTTGGGGACCGGCACCGATTTCTACTCTTAATGGGATGAGGTGGTTTGTAACTTTTGTGGATGATTGCACTCGAATGACTTGGGTTTATCAACTGAAGCGCAAGAGTGAGGTTTGCTCAATTTTTCGCATGTTCCATCAAATGGTGACTACTTAGTTTGGCATTCCAATAAAAGTCATTCGCTCTGATAATGGCAAAGAATACATAAAACAAGAATTGCTGGATTTCATGCACTCAATACGGATTATTCACTAAACAACTTGTACAAATTCCCCTCAACAAAATGGTGTTGCAAAGCGAAAAAATGGACATTTATTGGGAGTTACTCAGTCTCTCTTGATCAGGGGTCATGTTCCCTCTTACTTGTGGGGTGAAGCTTTTAATTCGGTGGTTCACTTAATAAACCGTACGCCATCTAGTTTTTCAATTTTAAAACACCATTGGATGCTCTCTCTGATCACTACACTCTTCCACCAGTAGTGCTTTTGCCCCCTCGAATTTTTGGGTGTGTGGTTTATGTACATTTGCATCCGCGTCAATGAAATAAGCTCGAGTTTCAGGCTTTAATGTATGTTTTTGTGGGATATGGGGTCAATAAAAGGGCTACAAGTGTTATGATCCATCTTCTCGGAGGTTTTATGTTTCCATGGATGTTACCTTCATGAGAAGGAACTTTTTTATGGGTCAGTGACTATTGATTTTTCACTTCAGGAGGAGAATCAAGAAGAAGTGATAAATCATGAAGAACTTGAGGCATTTTTTCCGAGAAATTCGGAAAATAATTTTCCATCCGGAGATGCTACGGGCAAGGGTGAATTTACGGATGAAAAGGAAGAGTTACCAATTGATGAACCGACCACTTCAAATGTCGAAGATAATCCTCTCCATGATAGTACAATGTCTCCTAACAATCCAACACAACCACTGGATCAATCTTCTCCTGAGATTCTTTTAGAGGTATCCACTAATCCTAATTCTATTTTTAATGATGGTACTATTTTTGAATCTCAAGTGTCTCAATAGCGTCTTCCATCTCATTCTAATCATGGTATACCACCTATTAAATATGAACATGATCCTATATCCAAAGCTAAATATCCCATTAGTAATCATGTATCTTTCCAAAAACTGTCCAAGTCATATGTGTCTTTTGTCCTAGTTATCATCTGTTCCTATTCCTAGTGAAATGCAAGAAGCTTTTGGAGATGACAAATGGATCCAAGCCATGGCAAAAAAAATGGCAGCACTTGAAAAAAATCATACTTGGGAGCTTGTGCCTCTACTGAAGGGAAACAAAACCGTGGGATGTAGATGGGTGTTTACAGTCAAGCATAAGGCGGATGGGACTATTGAAAGGTATAAAGCTCGATTGGTTGCAAAAGGATATACACAGTCTTATAGGATTGACTACCAAGATACTTTTGCACCTGTTGCCAAACTTAATACAGTTAGAGTGCTCCTATCTTTGGCGACAAACTGGGATTTTCCACTTCTTCAATTTGATGTAAAAAATGCTTTCTTGCATGGAGATCTTGCAAAAGAAGTGTATATGGATCCTCTGAGTATAGAGAAGTACTCAAATGTTCCAATGGTGTGCAAACTCAAGAAACCATTGTACGGGTTAAAGCAATCTCCAAGAGCTTGGTTCGGCAGATTCACCAAGTCTATGAAGAACTTCGTATATAAACAAAGCAACTTAGATCACACTTTGTTTTTGAAGCACCCAAAGGGTAGAATTACTGCTTTGATTATCTATGTTGACGATATGGTGGTGACAGGTGATGATTAAGATGAAATTGAGAGCCTATAGCAATACTTAGCTTTAGAATTTGAAATGAAACAACTTGGAGACCTAAAGTACTTTTTTGGTATTGAGGAAGCGCGCTCAAAAGAATGGTATTTTCTTATCTCATCAAAAATACATTCTTGATTTGTTAACTGAAACAGGTATGCTTGGATGTAAGCCTGCAAATACTCATATTAAACAAAATCATGTTGTTTCACTGTTTGGATGCAACTTCTACTGATAAGGCATGGTACCGGAGACTTGTGAGAAAATTGATTTATTTGTCCCACACTAGGCCAGATATTGCTTATTTAGTGGGTGTAATGAGCCAGTTTATGCATGATCCTAGTAAATCTCACATGGATGTCGTGGAACATATTTTGAGATATTTGACGTCTACTCCAGGTAAAGGGTTATTGTTCACCAAGAATAATCACTTGAACGTTGAAGGTTACACTGATGCAGATTGGGCTGGTTCAGCTGATGAAGAAGATCTACATCAGGATACGTTACTTTTGTAGGGGGAAATATTGTGACTTGGAGGAGTAAAAAGTAGCTGATAGTAGCAAGGTTTAAGTGCAGAAACTAAGTATAGAGCTATGGCTTTTGGAGTATGTGAGTTACTATGGTTGAGGAACTTGCTTAGGGATTTGGGTGTTGACTCTCAAGAGACAATGAAGTTGTATTGTGATAAAACTTCAGCTATAGAAATTGCTCATAATCCAGTTCGACAAGATCGGACGAAGCATGTAGAAGTTGATAGACACTTCATTAAGGAAAAACTTGAAGCTTTTTCCGTTAGTGAAGTTTGAAGATCAACTAGCCAATGTTCTTACCAAAGCTATAGCCAGCAAAAAAAATTATTGCTCTTTAGACAAGTTAGGCATGTGCAATATCCATGCTCCAACTTGAGCGGGAGTGCTAGAATTAAGGATTTGATTTGATATGGTCAATATCCTTAATTAAGTATTTGCCTTTATTTTCTTTCCTTAAATTTTAGGATATTTCATTGTATCTTTTATTCTTTCCTTGTAAATGTTTGTGCTATATATATTGTAAGACTACAATGAATGGAAGATATCTAAGACTACAATGAATGGAAGATATCAGAAAATTATTTCATAATTGTGTTTCTTTGACTTGGTTTGTCAGCCGCAACCCACATGTATTGCCATGCCTTATGTTGTGATCTTTTAATGTACTCGCAAGTGCATGAATCGGATTGATAGTATAGTTATGCAAGTGCGAGGTCGAAACCACAGGGAATTGTGCTTTTTAGTAGGAAAAACTAAATAATTTAAAGTTGATTGTATCCTAACCTATTTGGAAGATAAAAATTGAACAAATAAGACAAAAAAAACAACTAAATTATCGCAGGAAAAATAGTGGAGATTAGCGGTTGAGAAAAGTAACTAAGGTATCGGAATTCACACCCATAAATATATCGATTAATCTTATGCAATGATTTTTCCTATGATTCTACACAATGATTTTAGAAGCTAATCTTAACTACCGTGGATAATATTATGATAAGCATTTTTTCTTTTTAATGAAAATATGTTCTCCCTCTACTTCAAAAGTTTAAGCCAAAATCATCCACTGTATCCGTGAAAACAAATCACAGTGGATACCGTGTACTTAAATATCAACTTTAATAAGCCAAGCAATTCGATTAATATGCAGATATCAAATCATGGAAAAAACCCATATATACCGATTGAATCCATATCCGAGTTTTATGCATATTAATTAATTGAGTTGAGAACAATAGACAATTAACGCAAGTAGGAAAAATCACATGCATAAAATCAACTAATAATATTTACGAGGTTTCATCCTCAACCTTAGTTTAAAGGTTTAGCCTAACAGAGATAAAAATACATAAATCAAAAGACTAGAATCCATAATAATAAAAACCTTACAAGTTTCTTTTGCTCCTCTATTTTTCCCAAGCCTTCACCTAAGCCGCATAGCCGCAGCCACGGACTACATGACACCTCCTCTCAGTCGAACCCTATTTCTCTATTAATAATGTTCTACCCCCTTAGCTTTACAAGGGAAACAAATCCTTCTCTATATCTAAATGCCTTTTGGGTCGGTAAATCTCCTAATATATTGCCTTGCCTAATTTGATTTACTTTCTAATACGACTCACACTTAAATTCCCTTGTGCCTACTGCCCAATCAGCTTTGAAGTCTAGCTTTTGGGTTCATGAATCAAACAGTGGCTCTTGGCATGACCGGACCATGTTCCACTCCAATATACAGATTTTATAATATGTTCTTGGTCTTGATTTTCCATGCCTTCATGTAATGTTGGGCTCACCACTTGGGTTAATTTAATCACGGGCTTAGCTTTGGCACCAAATAAAATACGACTTTGTGCTTTTTTATCCAGCGCCGAAATATACGTTGTTATCATCTTTATCCTGCAAATTAATAATCCAAAGTGAATAATAAAAAGGGAAATTTATCGATATGGTTCCTCTAGTTTCACCCTTGTCTCGATTTAGTCCCTCTATTTTCAATTTCACTCTAACAAACCTTGTAATTTCAATTTTGGTCGAATTGAGTCCAATAGATAACGGCGGTTACGAAAATAGACAGAAAATTCAATTTGGGGCTTTTTTTAGGGACAAAATAGACTTTTTGCCCATCCTTCTTCTTCCCCAATTTGTAACCCTAATCCTAATCCTTTCCTTGAGGGAAAAAAAAAACATACCCACACAGTAGTCAACTCCCATCGTGATTATTCCTCTATCCCTTCCTTCATCTCTCTCTACATCTATATATATGTATAGTACAAATGCAATTATGTATATGTATTCCTCAAAAGTATATCCCGTTTTTATGTGCATAATCTATCTAGATCCATTTCCCTTCATGTACTGATGTATAGAACCTCAACTAATCCAATCTCCTTCTCCAATTCATCTCGACTGAATTGAGCAACTGACTACATTCATTGACTTTTAGTGTTTTTTTTTTAATCTCAAAAACTCTCCTTATAATCTCATGGGTATGTATGACTGAAGAAATCCAAGCTGTTCATGTTTAGTCTATTTATTTTTGTTCTAGTTGAATTAACTGAGACGGGGAAGGGAGGGTGCTTCTTGTTTTCTGAATATGATAAGGTATTATTCATATGAAGGGTTGTGTGTTTGGTAAGGAGTGTACTAATAGCCCTATTGAATTATCTTTCACATACCGTTGGATTCGAGCTATTATCTTCAAATAATGAGACATGGAAAAAAGAGATGTTTTCATACTACCATTTGACTCCCACTAATGAATCCATGTGTTGCTCCCTAGAAAGATCTTGAGGGAGGACGATGAGTTCAGTTGAATTCGGTAGTGTTCAAGGGTGAGTTTCCTCAAGGATGTCTCCCTTCATGATGTGCAATTGGACCCTAAGTCAACACATGGGCAGGCTACAGGAAACCAATTTGGAGTACCTCTTGATATTAATTGGATGTGGATAGCTTGGTTTGGAGTACCAATTTGGAGAAGGATTAGGGTTAGGGTTGGGGTTACAAATTGGGGAAGAAGAAGGATAGAAAAAAGTCAGTTTTATTCCTAAAAAATGCCGAAAATTGAATTTTCCGTCTATTTTCGTAACCAGCGTTATCTATTGGACTCAATTCGACCAAAATTGAAATTACAGGGTTCGTTAGAGTGAAATTGAAAATAGAGGGACGAAATCGAGACAGGGGTGAAACTAGAGGGACCATTTTGATAAATTTCCCTAATAATAAATATAACAATCATATCTAATTAAGCATGATAAAGGACTAAAAATAGGTGATATAGGGATTGCTACGTGTCCATATTTTGGGCTCATCGCCTTAGGGTACTGCCAACTGATGCATTTCTTTGAGTGTCTTAACTCTTAACCTTTATTTTAATACATGAAATTTTATAATGCACATGAACATGAATTATGCAATATCCACCTTAGTCACGAAACATGAACATGAATTATTCACTCGTAGTTCAATTGGGGTCCAAAAAAACAATAACCCTATTGGGGTCCAAAAAAATTAATGCAGAATAAGGTCTAACCTCTTCATGCCACCCAAAAACAGCGTTATCACTCTATAAATATTGAACTCAATCCCTTCAATTTAATCATATCGAGTAACATTTCATCGAATACGTTATAGAAACTAAAGCATTATGGTTTTTCCCCAGAACTCTGAAGTGGAAGGCAAAGCATTATGATTTATAATGCTTACCCGTGCCTACAACACTCCTCCATAAATAATTCACACAATTTTTCCCATTAGCCTGAAGTGGAAGACAAAGAATTATGATTTTTTGTTGTCTAAACTCAAGAAATTGAAGTTTAGAGTTTCATATCCCCATGTGACGTCATGTTTCCTGTACTCCTAGATATCCCCTCACTTGTATATAACAAATCTAAGACAAAAATTGTACATGCAAAGCTGAAACTAGTGATGGAGTTTTACAAAAACAGGATCTATAGGAGTGATAATGTTCACATCAATTTCAAACCCTAAACAAACATAAAAAATAAAATATAATGTCTAACGCAGCTATGGAGTGATAATCCGAGAGAGAGAGTGCCAAATAACTGGTTAAGGGATTCATACATGCAGAGCCAAAATTCATACATACAGAACATTCTAGTAATAATGTTAGCATCAATTTCAAACCCCAAAAATAACATTTGTACGCAGCTATAGATGGAGTGATAATGTCCAGCCCTAGAGAGAGAGACATACCTCCTAGCTATGGAGTTTTCACCCAAAAATTGTAGCAAACGAGCGTGAGAAAGGGGGAGAGAGTACTGGAGACAAATAGAAAAGGGAGCGCCAATTGCTTGGGGAATTTTGGGGATTTCAACATTTGGGGAATTTTCGGCGGAGTTGATTTAGTGGGTCGATCCCATCGTCCTAATTAGTTAGGCCGCTGGGAAATTGCGAACTATTGGGTTTATGCCAATGCCCTAAATTGGGCCACTGGTAGGTTCACAATAGAGGTTTTTACAGGCCGGTTCAAAATAGAAGCCCATGAACATCCCACTCCAGTCCAATTCTAAAAAAGCTCGGGCAACTCCATGACCCGTTTTCCTACCGAAACTACCCCTCGCCCCAGCCAAAACGGAAAATCTACAACCGCTGCATCTTATTCAAAGTCGGCGAACAATACACTCTATCTCTAGAATCACTTCTCACCCTTGCTCAATCTGATACATTCTGAATTCATCGATACATTCGTAATTGATCGATACGTTGTCAGTACATCGATTCCTTGTTAACAGTTCTAGTATTGGTGTACTTCATTAAAACCCTAAATCAGCAATAGAAAAAAGGTAAAGTTTGCAAATCGTTATTTATCCTTATTGTTAATAAACTTCGCTAATATATATAATCTAATTCATCGACTTCTAGCTACTGCAAAAGCACTGACATACGGCTTCAATCAAAGTTCAGGAGAAGATTCATAGAAAAAAAAAGCTGATGACGTAACCTCAACTCCATCACTCAACAAAACAGACAGAGCAATTGAAAGTATGTACTACATGATCCTAATTATCTTGCTCGATTATGAAACATTAGTTGCATATTATATACCTATAATTGCACTTATTTGAATGGAGTAGTTCTTAGAATTGCAGTTGTTGATTTGCAAGTTGAGATGTTGATTTTCAGTGTACAGTGTATATTTTGATTTCATTTATAGTGCACAATGTACATTTTCAATTTAAAATGGACATTTTATTAGAATGTAGATTTTGACTTTTAGAACATACATTTTCAGTCCATTACTAAACAAAGTCACAGTGCATATATAAATGTATGATCTAACTTCTAAAATCTAAATGTATGGTTTAACTTTTAAGTACACACTCATGTCAAAATTCTAAATCTACGGTCTACACTCCCAAAGTGCCTAAATCTATGGTCTGATCTTCAATCCAAAGTGACTCATTCGAAATTGTGTACATTGCAAATTCTAAAATCTATGGTCTAATTTCTAAGTCTACAATCTAAATTATGAAATGTATGGTCTAACTTGTAAGAATTGTAGGTGTCTTACAATATATGTGGATTTCAAAGTCTACATATTGATTTTCAGGGAATAGTGTACATTTTCAGTGTCTTTATGGTGTACATTTTGAGTGTTAAAATGTACATTTAGAGTTCTCTTTTTATTCTTTGTGACTACCTCTATCATATGCTGACAAGATTGCCTTTAAAACTATGCAGCAGAACAAGAAGATAAACATACAGTTACAAAAAGCTCACAACCTACAAAAAAGAGGATGAAAGGTATGTACAACAAAATTCTATTTTCCTGTGTTGATTTTCTCTAGACGATTCTGTGCCTTCAGTTCAGCCAGAAATAAACGATTTTGTGCCTTCAGTTCAAAATGTTGAGCAGGAGAAACTAATTGATACTCCCCCAATAGTGACTGAGGCAGAGCCGGTAATTGAGCCAACAACCAAAAATTCTTCTCAATCACTTAAGATCGTTGAGAAAACAAAACTCCCACCAGTTAAGATCAAGATCAAGCCAATAGCCCAGAGTCAATATGAGTTAAGGAAAAGACCACATGAGACCAAGATGCAAGAAACATCACGATCCCAGCCACTTAGAAAGAGGCCAAGAACAATTGAACCAGAAACACAACCAGAGACAGAAAATCAGACACAAGGGGAAGCAAATGCAAATAGGTGTAGCTTGCTGTCCATTATTAGAATAGTGAACGAGACGGAGCTGAATGACCAACACATAGCCTCCCTCAAGAGAACACCATTTTGGCTATTGTTTGATGCAATTATCAACAAGAAGCTACAAAGTGATCAGTGCAGAAAATTTGATGAGGTAGTCTTGAAGATTGTTCAATCATATGAAGAAGATACTGAAGCATTTACAGTCGGCAGGAAAAACATAAAGTTCACAAGCGATCATGTAAGGTTGGTTCTTGGTATTTCTTGTGGGAACAAACAAATGACAGAAACAAAAATAAAAAAAGAATCAACTGCTTTAGCAAAAAGACTGGAAATTAAAGAATCAAGGTTATCCACTACAACAATTGAGAGAAAGATTAAAGAACTGCAAAAAAGCATGATGCAACAAGATATTGATGATGTTGTTAGACTTTTGTGCTTGTACCTTTGTGTCATGTGCTTTTCTCCAACAAAGCGAATTCAGTCAATTGGTCCTATGTACATTACATGGAAGATCTTGAGAAAGTTAGGGAATATGACTGGGCGTCTGTTGTTTCAAAATACTTGCTGGATTCCATTCACAAAAATCACAGAGATATCAAACAACTGAAAGGAAGTTCAATATTGTTATTGGTAATTACCTGACACAGTTCTTGGTAACTTTTCTACTTACTCTATCACTCTTTTTTTTATTTTTTGACTTTGTAATTTGTTTGTGAAGGACTTTCTTTGTGAGCACACAAAACTCGTGGAAGTGAAGACTGCAAATGGAGTTCCAAGACTCTTAAAATGGAAAATATCAGATCTTCGAAAAAGTCTCAAGGATTTCAACCATCTGAGTCAACTTCCAGGCGAAAAAGTAAGTAATAAAGTCAACCTTATAGATGTGATATACAAATGGGATATGAATTATTCTTCTGATATACATCAGTTGGCAGTGGAAAATTTTCTTAAACAAACTTTTGACTTTTGCTTGTACTTTGTGATATGACTTTTGATTGCATCTAGCTTGATTCATTCTTTTCTTTTCTGGTTGAATAGGTAGACAATACCAATTTAGAAGAAACAGTTGAAGAGAAAAAGATTTTTGCTGAACTTTGTGCAATTGATGGGGGGGAGAGGGAATTTTCTGGACAGCAGCAGGATGAAGGAGTTCAACCAATGCTTACAGATAATGACACAGAAGCAACAGCTGCACTTGTGCTTCTTGGGAAGAAAGAAGATGAAATTTGTGAAGAGGAAGAACAACAAAAGGATGAAATCCATGTGGGTGAAGAAGATGAAATTTGTGGACATCACGGGGGTGAAGTGCAAGTGTCTGCAGAGCAAAAGCAGAATGAAGTGGAAATCTGTATAGAGCAAGAAAAGGACGAGGTGGAAGAAAATTTGTCAAATCTAGGTGGAATAAATGACTTCAATAGTTCAAGTTACCCGCCATTTCACCTTGATTCTTTCCATACAACACAAGAGACTGATTCAGGAACAACATTGGTTCCAAACACCTTGTCAACTAAAATGGAGCAACCAAATGATCATGCAATGGAAGTTATTGACAAACTGAAGAAACAGATTGAAACCTTGGAGCAAGAAAAGAAGAAGCTAGAGATTGAGAACATGGAGATACGGCAAAAAAAAGAGGAGGCACTACAATCCCATAAGGATGAGATTGAAAAGCTCAACAACAAACTTGAAGAAGCACAAGGGACAAAGCAAGGTCAAATTGTTGCAGGAAACAAAAAAGATGTCTACATAGACACTCTACGCAAGAAGATACGAATCCTTGAAGAATTGAACACAGAGTTTGAGGCAAAAATTGAGGACTATGAAGTTCATCAGATTACCCAGAACTATCATATTGAAACTGAAAGTGAAGTCCATTAGGTCACGCAGCAAGCAACAGCAGATAAAATCAAAAGACTACAGAAAGAAAAGGAAGAGTTGGAGAACGAACTGCTAAATATCATAGTTCATCAAGTAATCCAAGACTATGCACTAACGCCCAACGCAAAGGGCAAGGCTAAGAAACAAGAGTCCCCAACATCAAGAATTCTAAGAGTGAAAGAAAGAGATGATAGAAAGAAGGCCCAATGTAAGGACTTTGTGTACTTGCAACCACCAAAGAGGAGGAGTCCACAACCACAAATAATTGACTTAAAAACTTACCAAGGGTATCAGGAAAAGGAAAGCAAAGCAAGGAATCTGAAGAGGTTGGGGGGTCAAACTGATATGACAGAGCTCATTAATACAAATGCTTTGGCGAAAATTCAACAATTATGGAAGGGAGGAAAAGCTAAGTAAGTGGAATTTTTAACTGAATTTTTGAAAAATTGTAATATTTAGAAACTCTTAATTGATTCTGGAAAACAATATGCAGTGCCGCCGTTTGGCATTTACCAAGTCAAATACTCTGCGTTGACGTTAGTGACATACAAAACTTACTATTTGAAGATCCAATATCAAGCAGGGTAATTCATTCACCTACTAAATTGTTATGTTCAAAGACTGTTTTTAGAGCATAATGTGTTATAAACATAAATATAGTGCTAATCCTGTTTTGATGATAAAAACAGGTTATGGATTCATATGCATATGTCCTTATGCAAGACCACCTAGGGGCACAACCAAGATTTGATTTGTCTACTCCACAACCAAAGTCATTCATATTACCCCACTATCTTAGGGTAAGAAAAGAGAACTTGGAAAAGAAAAAAAAACCACAATTGTATTTTGAGAGAGACGTTAACTATATTATTTTTTATTGTTTCTGCAAATAGTTGGTGGTTGAAAACAAAAGTGCAAAGCAAGTGAAGCAAACACTTCAGAAACAGGTAGACAAAGCTCTTCCAGCAAGATATTTCCTGTTTCCCATACTTTTTCAAGCACATTGGACATTGCTCGTCCTTGACAAAGAGCAATGCAAGTGGAAATTCTACAATCCTCTCATGGTCAGACAAGGAACAGATGGATACTATGGTGCAACAGACAACTTGGTAAACAAAAATCCTAACCATGTTTTGTAATACATGCAATAGTTTATATCAAAGAGATATATTTTGTAGGGTTCTGTTTATAAAAAGTGGAAAGGTTACTTTGGCAAGTACCTAGTTTGTTGTTATGTGTTGTAATAATGGTATGTCTATTTTGGTTGATATAGTTTTCTTGAACATATTACTATATAGTTTCCTTGTTCTCCACAGAGGAAAGTTATTGCAGAGTACATCAATTCGCAGACAAGGCAAATGTCGAACATTAAAATTACTGAAGAAGTGGAGATAGTAAAGAACTCACCCCAACAATCAAGCGGAAGGTAAATACTTTTACTGCATCAAATCTTAATGATAATCACAATCACCAATGTTAATTGCCTGAATTTTGAAATCTTGCAGTGTTGACTGTGGCATTGTCATTATTTCAATAATGAAGAAGTACATGATGAATGAAAGCCAAACCAGCGCAATAACAACAGACGAATGTAGGCAGATCAGAGCAGACCTTATACATACATTCCTGAAGTAAAAAATCCATGAGCAGTCTGGACAAATCGTTTGAAGAAACTGAATTATCATCTCAGACATATGGATTTTGTCTTCTTGTATAGAACTTCTACTCCTTTTAATATATTTTTTGTAACGACGACGTGGATTTAATTGGGCCGAAGATTAATGGCAAGATTTTAGATGTCGGTTCTCTTTGTCGACAGAAATTCCCCCAAATTTGATTTTGATTTGATGCTTGAGAAAGAGTTTGAGATGAAATGTGATTTCATTATGAGTTGATCCTGAAATTTGACATGAAACATTACATTTTGGGATGCCAGATTCAGTATAGTTATCAGCCTATCTTGTTGTTGTTTACTGTTAGTACTTTACTGTTAACAGTACTTTACTATTAACATATATGATCTAAATTCAAAATGTATGGTCTAAATGTACAGTACAGAGTCCAAAGTGTCTAAATGTATGGTATAAAGTCTAAGTGGATATCTAAATGTTAAATGTACTGTTTAAAATCTATATGTATGGTCTAAATTCTAAGTGCATGGTCTAAGTGCATATGTAAATCCTAAATGTACAGTGTATATTTTCATTTCATTTACACTGTATACTGTACGTTTTCAATTAAAACAGGAGATTTTATTAGAATGTAGATTTGAGTTTTAGAATGTACATTTTGAGATCATTACTAAACGAAGTCAAAGTGCATATCTAAATGTATGATCTAACTTCTAAAATCTAAATGTATGTTGTAACTTTTAAGTGGATGCTCAAATCAAACTTCTAAATCTATGGTCTAACCTCCCAATGTGCCTAAATGTACAATCCAATTTGTCTAAATATACAATCCAATGTGTCTATGTATGGTGTGAAGTTTAATTCAAAGTGACTCATCTCAAAGTGTGTAAATTGCAAATTCTAAAATCCATGGTCTAATTTCTAAGTCTACAATCTAAATTATAAATCTTTTCCAATAAGGTATTGGTCTCAAACCTCAATGTTGGTTTGGTAGTATGGGTTTGTGATTATATGAATTGAAAATCCATCGAACACGTATTCTCATTACCATCAAGAAAACAACAACCATATAGTCAGCTGAAAACTATCTTCTACCAATACAGATTCGCCTCACATAACACATGGCAAAATGTGATGAAAACTATCTTCTATCTTGACAGTACAATTCAATCTCCCTCTTCTGAAATTCGTAATACTCAAGGTGAAATCTCTGTGAATTCTACTTATACTCTGTGGAAATTAACTCAACTCAAGTCCTGTTTGAATTCATTTCTGTCACAAAGTTCTCTTCCGTATGTTCTAGGGTTAAAGCATGCATTTCAAGTTTGGGATTCGTTGGCAAAACGATATAACTCTCTTTCTGAAACTCATGTTCAAGAACTTAAGGATAAATTGTATTGTCTATCAAAAACATCAATTATAGAACTATATGTTGATTAGATTCAAGAAATAGCGCAAAAATTGACAGTGGCAGGGTGTACAGTTGATGGACTACGAACAACAGTTAGGGAAAAGACTAGGGGATGTAAGATTTCCTTTGATTAACTAGTTACTATGATGATAAGTGAGGAACTACAGTTAAGTAAAGAGGCATCTGAGATGAACATGACAAAGTACTAGTGGCTTCTCATGGAAATCAGAATCAGAGATAATCACAGGGATATGGTTTATGTTCAACCTTCACAGCAACCTCCTAGTGCATATAGCATTGTTGGCAATGGAAATACACAACAACAGTATGTTTCACAGAATTCTAGTAACAACTCCAGAAACAATAATAGAGGAAGAGAGGGTAGATCAAAGTTTCATTGTGACATCTGTGGAAGGAACAACCACTCTACAAAATAACTATTACCTGCCACACTGTATTGGTGAAACGTTTATCATCTTCGAAATTTGTTTTGCAAAGCAAAAAGTAGTGGATCAGAGGTAACAAAGAAGGTGTTCCACATCTTTTCCAAAAAGGAATTGCTCTCAAACATCAATGTTTGTTTCGTAGGACCCAAGCACAAGAGCTCTTGTGTTCATCTATGTGCTAGTTTCAGCCAAGTCCTTCACGTTTGGCTGATGCCCTTTCTTATATAAACTGGAATTGTCGACATCAGTCTCATGCTAAGATACCTAAATTACCATAGAAGTTCATTCCACATTTCAACTAATACCATAACTCCAAAGAAATCAGAAAATTCAAACGGTAGAGGAACTTGAATTAGCATCAAACTGTTTAGAACAAGAACGATATACTAAGCCCAAAACTATCTTCTAGCAATACAAATTTCCCTCACATGGCACATAGGAAAATGGTTTCAACAATAATTCTGCAAATAGTTGGTGGTTGAAAACAAAAGTGCAAAGGAAGTGAAGCAAACACCGATTAAACTGTTTAGAACAAGAACGATATACTCAGCCCAAAACTATCTTCTAGCAATACAGATTCCCCTCACATGGCACATAGGAAAATGGTTTCAACAATAATTCACAAATCATCACACCGATCAAAATGAAGCACGAGATTTTCTCACATCACAATTTTTAGTAGCAGCTTCCTCAAAATATTTTCGACAATCCATTGAAGCCAAGACATGTATACAGTAACTTCTTAGAGACTTTGTCATTTTGAGAAAATTGTAAATATTAAGCAAGGGAATGTCTAGTACTACTTGTTCAAAGTTCTAAGTGCATATCTAAATTGTAAATGTATGGTCCAAAGTGCACAAATGTACACTCAGAAGTGCCTAGATGTACGATCTAAATTATAAATGTATAGTCTAACTTCTAAGTGGATATCTAAATTCTAATTCGACAGTCCAAAGAGTCTTAATGTACAGTCTTAAATTGTACTCAATTATGGTCTAACACAAAATCAAACTGATCTACTGTAGAAATTAACCAACAAAAGAAAGGAATAAACGCAACAAAACAAATTATTTCTTCATAAGGAACAAAAAGAGTCAGTGCATTAGATTTCAACAATATATACATTCCAGCATTTCAACATGTGCTTTTCAACAGTTTCAACAAACTTCCAAAAACAACAGTGTCAACAAACCCCAACTTCTGTGTCCCCACTGTGGACAAAAACCAAAAACAAACTTCCAAAAGCTACATACTTTTTCCCAAAAACAGCAGTTTAAGACATCTACATAACACCACACTTAATTTTGCCCAAAACTAGACAATCGGGCATCGCTGTCAACATGCTGCTCATGCGAAACCTGCAATTGGGCATGGCCCGAAAAGTCACACCAATCTTTGAACCTTGCGATATCCGTCTCCTGTTGAGCAACTTTCGCTTCAAGCTTCGCAATCCTCGCTTGATAACGCACATGTGACTCTCGGAGTGACGCTAGGTTGTCTTCAAGCGCTGTCAACCTATTTCTGATTTGCTGGGCCTCACGCAATTTGCGTTCCATCCTCTCCAAATCCTCACTCATTTCTCTCAGATGGCTTCGCACTGCTCCTACCTTCCACTCGAAATCAACTTTAGTCTCTCTGATCAAAGCCCTAACATGGTTTGGCTCCAGCATTGCATGTAGCACGAAAAAGAGATATAGAGAGAGAGACAGAGACAGAGAGTAAGAGACAGGGTGAGAGAGAGAGTGAGAGGACGTCGTTTATATAAACCACACACAACGTTGCACTCCCTTCTAGAAGATATCGAATGGTGGTAACTGTAGACCGAACCTCTTCACTTGAAATTTCAGCCGTTTAAAAATAGGAATTTATAAAAACAAAAAATAAAATGCAAACATGTTCGAGCAGCCTCTGTGTTATGTTGGGTCATACATTTGTAATGTATACACTTTTGAAAAGGTGTCTTTGGATTGTACATTAATTGAACAACAATAATAAATTTAATTTGAAATTTATGGGAAAACATTTTCACAAAATGCAATTTAACAGTTAGCAATTTCATAACCATTAATTTTAATTCTATTAATTCTAATATGACAATCTATGTTGTAGATGATACTAAATGTATGGTCTGACTTGTAAATGGATATCTGAATTTAAAATGTACGGTACAAATTCAAAAGTGACTGAATGTATGGTCTAAATTCTAAACATATGCTTCGACTTCTAAGTGCATATTTAAATTTTAAAAGTGTACGGTCCACACACCAAAATGCCTAAAAATTTAAATTGTAGAAGTGTACGGTGTAAAATGTATGCTCCAAACACCAAAATGCTAAAATATACACTGTACGGTTTTAAAAATGTGTAACAAAAAAATGAGTAAATGTACAATCCAAAATAGGCTAAAAATACAGTCTCAATTCTTAATTTATCATCTAACTCCTAAAACTCCTAAGCAGATCTAAATTAAAATATATGGTCCAAACGCCAAAGTTCCTAAATGTATGGTGCAAACTGCCTAAAAATACAGTGTACATTCTAAATATAAGGTCCAAACTCCAAAGTGTCTAAAATGTATGATCCAAATACCAAAATTAGTACATGTACAGTCCAAAATTGGTTAAATGTACGGCCTAAATCCAGCAATAACTTTTTGGTTGACTGAATGAACAATCTAAATTCTAAACATATGCTTTGACTTCTAAGTCCATATTTAAATTTTAAAAGTCTACGGTCCAAACTCAAAGGTGTCTAAAAATATATGCTGCAAATGCCAAATGCCTAAATGTACAATGCAAACTTCCTAAAAAATGAGTAAATATACAGTCCAAAAATTGCCTCGATTCTTAATGTATCATCTAACTCCTAAAAAATGAGTAAATATACAGTCCAAAAATTTCTAAATGTACAGTCCAAAAGTGGCTAAAAACACGGTCTCAATTCTAAATGTATCATGTAACTTTTAAAGACATCTAAACTTAAATATACGGTCCAAAATCCAAAAAATCTAAAAAATATATGGTCCAAATGCCAAAGCTCCTAAATGTACAGTGCAAAGTCCCTAAAAATACGGTCTAAATTCTAAATGTGCAATCTAACTTCAAGGGCATTTACATTTTAATATATGGTCCAAACTCAAAGTGTCTAAAATGTATGATCCAAACTCCAAAATTAGTAAATGTATAGTCCAAAATTGGTTAATGGCTTTCAAAATCCAGCAGCCTAAAAAATGAATAAGATTCAGCAACAACTAGAATCGTCAACTGTAGAACCTACAACACCAGTACAACAGCAATTACCATGGGTAGCAGGCCATGACCATTGCTTGGTGTGTGTTTCTTCCACACCTTGTTTTCAAAAAATGTCCACAATTGGTTGTCCACATTTCACAGTATACTTAACAAATAAGGCTACTAACACCAAATAGAGTCACAACAGCAGAAAAAGAAACAATTGAAGAGAATGATACAGCACCCACCTAGAGTAAAAATTTATAATCACTCTCTAGTAAAATGTCAAAACTTCAATTACATTTTTTTAATTTCAGACTGTAAACCAGAAACAACAACTGAAAAGGGAAAAAAGGACAACTCCGTCAAAATTAATGGCCTATTTCACGAATAAAATTCCATCATAAACTGCTCAACAAGTATCCAGAAGCAACAATTAAAAATCAAATCAATTTGTAATATCAAATCTCCAATGGCTCTGTGCAAGTGCTTCTGTTATGTGTACCAACTTTTCCACACCTGCTGCAAGTAATCTTCCTAGTCTTTACTCCTGTTGATGGTATTCTTTTCGTACGTGGTCGTCTCGGAGGCCTCTTGCACAATGGAGGAAGAAGAACATCTTTACAAGAATCAAGATCAGCAGTCTTCCAAATAGTAGGTACAGGATTGATACACTTCGAGTATACCCCTCGATAAGTTTCAGTAAAGTAATATCTCTCCAAATAATCATTTAAGTTCCTCTTGCTTCTCTTCAATGCACACAGAGCATGAACACATGGAAAATTGTTTTCTGCCACTCTCCACAGGAACAAGTACGGCGACCAATATGAACACTAACAGAGGGGTCAGAATGTACTTCATACAACTCGTCGTTTGACCTAACCACATTCCAAGTCTTTGACAAAGTAAACAACTCCCCAAGTTTCCGGTCCTTTTTAGGACAAATAACAGTTTTCCACTTCAGTCCCAAATCTCGATCCTATCAGACATTTGGTCCATCACTTTACTCCAATCCTATCAACAAGTTGAGTAATTGGCAAGCGGCGCTCCTTCTTTATCCAAGAATTGAAACTCTCCACAAGATTGGACGTCAACTCACCATATCTTTTCCCTACAAAATATGGATGATACCAATGTTCATTTGCTAGATTAGACAAAAATTCAATTACTTTTGGCCCGCCATCTGCCTTGAGCTTACTCAAAAGCTTATCGAACTCTGCTACAGTAGGTGCATAAGCACATCTGTGGAATAACGCCATAATGTGTTTCTTCCTTTTCGTTTCCAATCCCCCCATATGCTTCCTCAAATTTGCTTTAAGATGAACAAGACAATAAGAATGAGCTGAACCAGGGAAAACACTTTCAACAGCCCTCAACAACCCTTCATGCCGATCAGAAATAAACACAATTTCCCTATCCCAATCCAAGAAATCTCTCAGTTTATTCATGAACCACAGCCAGTTTTCAGAATTCTCAAAATCAACCACAGTAAGACAAAGTGGATATAGGCCTACAATAAATCAAAATGCAGCAGTGAATTCCAAAATGCAGATACCCAATGTTGCCTTCGTTAAAACAACATAACTTACAGAAAAATAAATAGTTAGATATCTTACCTTGGTTACCGTCTTTAGCACAAGCAGAAAGCAAACATCCTTTGTGTGTCCCCTTCAAAAATGTACCATCAACAAATATAAGAGGTAAGCAGAAGTTAAACCCATGCTTGCAAGCTTTAAACCCAACAAATAATCTCTTGAAACGATCAGACTCGTCACGCTCTAAATCACATGCACTATCAGGATTAGAACCCCTAAAAGCTTCCACAAACCAAGTTAATTCTTTGAACGACTTCCTATAATCCCCATATACAAAGCCTCTAGCCTTCTCAACACCCAACCATGCTTTACGGTAACTCACATCAACCCCATATTCGAGCTTCAACTCCTTCTTTACATCAACTGGACGTTTTGATGGGGTCAACCGCATAGTTTCAGAAAATAATCTCCCAATCAACCCAGAACTACTAGTAGACAACCCATTAGCCCCACAACAGTGCTCATTTATAAACTCCTTTATCCTAAACAAACCACTAGGCTTCTCAATATTGGCCTTCACAAACCACGTGCATTTCATAGATTGGCAACGCGCAGCAACCCTCTCAGAGTCATTCCTTATATAGATGAACTTAAAGCCATGAAAAAGAGAATATTTGCATAGAGAATCACGAAAAGCAGCAGCCCCACCGACAAAAACCTGATCGACACCATTAATGGCTTTACGCCAAGCATCTGACTTTAATTCTTTGCTTCCATGCTCACAAAATGACGATATCATATCACCGTCGACAACATCAGATATCACCTCTGCAACTACTACAGCCATAGAACTACTCGATCCATCATCTACTGTAACACCGAGACAAGATCCGATCGACTCCTTCACAACAACATCAACCCGACCAATTACAAAAGTGACAGCTAGCGCATACAAAGCACTTAAATCTTCATCACAATCTAGAATACAATTTGGATGACCATCTATTGAGTAAGATATGGAAAAGCACCCTTGTGTTAAATTTTTCCACTTAGCAAGCATCTTACTAACCAAACAATCAAAACTCAAACTGTGAGATAATACCACACCAAAACTACTGTCACCCCGCTTGCACAACAATACAACTGGATTCTCCATCGATCTTAATAACACAAAAGAAATAGGGAAAAAAGGCACGTCAATAATTAGTCATCTTTAAAATTAAATATTATTCAAAGCAACTAACAGTAAATTTGAAGAAAACTATTCAGCTAAAAAGAAATGATAGACCATTAAATAAAGGGATAGATATCAACATCATCAACCACAATCAAATACTAACCCTCGATATATAAGACTGTCACGGAAGCAAGGCAACCGAAGAACACTTTTTAGCTGAGCTTACAAACAGTTTTAGACAAAAAATAAAAAATGTTACGGTTGTTAACATTCGGGAGGTTTTTAATTCATGTCTAATATAAATGCAGACTGTAAATTTTCAGTTGCACTTTAGACCTTACATTTAGGATTTACATTTAAACTTCTAAGTGAGGTTTTCAATTTAAACTGGACATTATTTTAAAATGTACATTTTGGGACTTAGAATGTACATTTTGAGTTCATTTAATCAAAGTGCATATGTAAAATGTATGGTCTAACTTCTAAGTGGATATTTAAATTGTAAACATATCATCCAAACTCCCAAAGTACCTAAATATACAATCCAGTGTGCCTAAAATATACGATCCAAATGTACTGTACTTAGTGTCAATGTATAGTTTGTTGTTCAATCCAAAGTCACTCATTTGAAAGTGTGCAAATTGCAAATTCTAAAATCTATGGTCTAATTTCTAAGTTTACAATCTAAAATTGTAGATGTCTGAGAATATATGTTGATTTTAAACAGTACAAGTTGACACCATTGGACTATACAATGTACATATCAGTGTATATAAGTGGTATAATATACATTGAGTGGTAAAATGTACATTGAGTGTTAGAATGTACATGGAAACAAATTTTGGACTACAGACTGTACATTGATATACCAATTAAAAAATTATAATGTACATTGATATACCTATTAAATGCAGTATGTGTTTCTCGGAATGTAGATATAAGGATTGAAAAACATAATTAACAGTACATCGATTTGCAATGTAGATTCAATCTAACATAAACGACCTAGGTTTATGTCCTAAATCGACCTAAATCGAGTGATTCTAAAACAAGAACGACCTAAATCGATTTGTCAAATAAGTTGATTGAGAACGAAAAACAACTAAAATTGATTCTGTGTGTGTGACAAAGTGTGTGAGAGAGAGAGAGAGAGCGATCGTACTGAATGAAAACTCGGCAGTGGAGAAATCGCATCTGCTGTCGCGCTTTGAGAGGAACGAGTTCAGTCTGGATTCCAACGCCGCGATTGGTGTAGAGTCTCAGACGCTCGTCATCTACGATTTTGTGTTTTGCAGAGAAGAAAGAATAACGAACCAAAAGCGTGAGGAACATGAGTTAACTATAATTAAGGGTATTAATGTAAACTTGCCAACCGAAATGGAGTTAGTGGTAATAAAATCTTATGGTTAACCTTAATGGTAATTACCAAGCACATTAGTGGAGCGGCTGGTAATAAAACCTTCACAATACCCGCTAATAATGGCCCGTTTCTAGCAACAGCCTTCTAGGTGCTGGTATAGACCTTCAATTCCAACGTTTTTTGAGCCACTGGTAGAAAAAGCGCTAGAAATCAAATTTCTTGTAGTGACAATAGATTCAGTAAAAAAAACTCATATCATGTTTATAAAAAAAATTAAACGTGCTCAAACAATCATTGACTACCAAAGTAACCAAAACGAAAGAGAATCATAATTGATATTAAATAAATTAAATTACAGAGGGGAAAAGAGGTACTTTACAAATTATTGGTAAATATTTCGGATAGGTGTTATATGTGTTAAGATGAGGTTGCAGGTTTGAATTTGAGCTCTACGAAGGAGTTGAAATCGCTCACCTTTCTTCATTTTGAGATGTTTTTTGTGACAAAATTTATTTCATCGCTTTAACTGAAATTAGTGACAAAAGTGATACAATTGGGACGAATTCTTCATCAAAGTGCGATGAAATGATTTGTCACTTATTGCGACATAATAGAAGAAGGAAAAAGAAATTCACTTCTTCCATCATAATGCGCAAAGAAAAGTAAGTTTTCCTTGCTAATACTTTTTGCGACTTGGTATAGGCGATGAAAGTTGGCTAAATATATGATATATCGCAAATACTATGGAGAAAAAATCTAATGCTTTACGGACAAAATTTATTCATTGCTAGAGGTTTCAAACGAGCCAGCCATGCCTAGCCCAGCCCATCTATTAGTCTTGTCGTGCCGTGCTAGTCTAGTTTAGAACATGCTCATCCCGGCCTAGCCACGGTCTTGCCTAACTCCGTTCTGTGCCAATTCTCATGCCGTTTCCTTGCCTATTTTCAATTGGAATTTTTTTTCCCAGGCATTGTAAAGAAGCGGAAAAAAAAAATTTAGACAAAAAAAATTTGCAAATAGGTATGATAAAATAAAACAACAAAATTAATAAAAATACAAACATCTTATTAATAATTACGATTTTGTAATATACTGGATGTAAATAGATCAGAGTTGCATCATTATATTTTATGTACATAACTATCAATCATTTGCATTTCTTAAACCTTAGAAGCACAAAATTAAGAATGGGTGGGAGAAGCACTTGAGTGGTCACGTGGTTGAATTTTCGTACTATAAATTAAGTATTATGTATATGATTTCAAAAAAAAAAAAAACCCAGCCCAACCTAGCCCACCTATAGCCTATAGGGATCCTGTCGTGTCGTGTCATGCTGTACATGACAGTTTATCTACTGAAATTAGGTGAGAATAGAGAGGGGGTACATGCATGAAAAAGTTTTACTTCCCGTGCATCATATTATCACTTTCGTTTTGTAGTTTTTTTCTTTTTCTTTTTATCCTCCCTTCTTTTTGTAAATTGAGAAACGAATGTTGACTATAATAGTGATGGCTAATAAGACTGATTTTCTTTATTTTTTTGTATTTCATTACGAGTCCATCCCATCCATCTTTTATTTTTATTGAACCAAGAATTAGTAATGTCACCGATACTTGAATCATCGAAAAAAACTAATTCAATTACATAATATTATTTATATTAAGACAAAAATATAGCCATTGTCAAGTCGACGAGCTCTTCAAATGCCCTCTTTTCCACAGGTGTCTTCAAGGGCTTTGACTCATCGAAGTATACAAACCAGTCGTTCATCTTGCTTGAGTTGGTGATAAGTGAAAGGTAGGGTTCCGCCGGCTTATTCCTGTAACGTGAGTTGAGTCGGGTAAGCGAAATGATCAATTAACTCAAAAAGCGGTGTTCTGTATAACAACTCAAAGCAGGACTTCCTTAGTCAACTAAACAGCAAGTTAAGGTAGATAACTTATCTCTTTTTCATGATCATCCATTCAATAATCAACTACAACTCCTACTGTTTGCAGCAACAGAAACTGCAAGCTAGCAACACTGGTGTATCCCTAACAACAGAGAGCCCATCCCTTCCCAGGGGCTAGTCTCCCGAGCTACACACTCTTAGTCGTTCACTCACTCCCGCAAAGGGTTGACCATCTCACTGTCAATGAGTAGTTAACTTGTGTTTCAAACAATAATAACTTATTGAAAAGATCCCCATCTTTTAGGGGTAGTAGACTATGATTTCTGACCTTCAATACTCAATAGTATATACTAATTAGCCCTCGCTAGTGGACGGTGGGATTGGTATTCCAGGATTAGTCGAGGTGTGCGAAAGCTAGCTTGGATACTTGTTTATCGAAAAAATTGTATATACTAATTATTATATGGAAATAGTTTATGTAGCAAACGCATTACGGTGGGGCCCATTCGCAAACACAGGGGGTGCTGTTTGTGCACTACTCCAAATATTTTCACAAATTATGCTAATATTGTCAGTTAAATTAAAAGTTGTGAACCCATTTGTGGACGGCCCACCGGGATTGCGCGAAAAAGATTGTGATTGTTAGAGTCGCCACCCGGATTTGAGGTCCGAACCCGAGAAACCGATCAAAAATAAACATGACTTGTTTGCCCATTTCAAAAAGATTTTACTAGTCCTGACGGAACCAAAGATTTCTCGGATTCGGGGGTTTGGTTACGAGAGGGGAAGGGTTTTACGGCACCCCTCTCGCCCGGTCCATGAACCGGTCTCTACTCAATATTTTGTGGGATTTTAAAAATGTTTGAAACTTAATTTATTCACATAAATGGGGGAATTGGGGATAGGAATCACATAATAACAAAATATACAAGGGATATGATTTTACAGTGGATGCTTGTGCGCGCGATCTATATGGATGATGAACATGAAACTACAAATGTTCACAGAAGTAAATTACAACAGAAATCATACAATAACTCAAGAAATTATGATCATGAGACTTATCAAACTGTTTACAATCTGGATCCCAGAATGGGGATTGAGCGCTCAAGGGTGATGACTTGAGCGCTCAACCCTCATTCCACCCACACATTTTCCTTGCTGGTTTTTAATGTTTGATGATGCTTTAAGACTTTGAACCATTACAGAAACATCACACAAGTATCACCTCACTTTAGAAATCACCAGAAAATGCTTAAAACATTCTTGCTTTAGAGCCAGTTTGAGCGCTCAAAGCTCATGGATTGAGCGCTCAAACCAACTTTGCAAGGGAGAGAAGGATTCAGATCACAAACGCTACTCTGACAACTTATACATACCAACAAGGAATTAAATCATAATCCATCATCAGAATTGCTGGAAAATTGCAAATAAGCCAAGAACAGTTTGAGCGCTCAAGGATCTGACCTTGAGCGCTCAAGCCATAACATGGCTTTCCAATTTTTGACCTTTTAAACAGATTTCAAACTTCCTCAGGATCACCAAAGGCATAAAATGAAGTTTCAAAAGGTTAGACAGCCACTGTTTTGCAGTTGAATATAAGAAATTCGTAGATTTTGATCTTTGATCACCATAAAACGGTTAATTTATATTCATGCATGTAGTTTTGGTGTGGAAATAAACTGCTTTGAGAGTTACATGAACGAAATTAACTTTTAAATAATGATCAAAACCAAAAGAAAGCTTAGAAGTTAGCAAAACAGAGGCTTATTCAGTACTGGGTTTGAGCGCTCAAGCCTGTTGTAACTGCAGATTTGAAAAAGGTTTTTGAGCAACTTTCAGACCTTTGTGAGTTCAATGCAAGCATAGAGAACTTGCTTAAACTCACTAGCCTTCCTCAGAAGGATCAAAACAGTGAGTTTATCACTTGTTTAACTACCTTTCGGAAATGATTGCAACTTGAACTTGATTTTGGGCTTTAAGATGACGATTGTGGACGTTTTTGGCTTATAATCTGAACGAATTGAACAATGTAGGTGGTTGATCGATGATCAAGGGTCGAATTTCTGGGTTTTATGAATGGTTTTGTAGATGGTTTTGATGGTGGATGGGTGGTTTTGTAGAGAGAGAGAGAGAGAGGATGGGTTTTCTGGTGGAATCCTAAGGTGAGGAGTGTCTGAGTTCGTCCTCAAAACCAGGGGTAGTGGGTGGCTTTTATAGAGTGAGTGGGAGGGAAGAGAGGAGAGAGAGGAAGTGGGTTTGTGTATTTAGGAGTATTCTAGGTGTATTTTAGGACTTAGTGGAGTGTATTATACATGTAGAGATCGTATAAGATCAACCCCAGACGCTCCCATGCAGGAAATCTCATGATGAGATACTCTGCAAGTTGCTGACTGGACCAGAGTTGAGCGCTCAAAGCCGTGGGCTTGAGCGCTCAAGGTGCTCCTCAGGGGTTTGAGCGCTCAAAGCCATGGGCTTGAGCGCTCAAGGCTATGGATGGCAGTTTGCTGGCTTGGCTTGATTTGGCCGTGCTTGGGTTGGTTTGGCACATTTTGATTGTTTGGGTGGTGCTTGGTTGGTTTTGATCAAATTCAAGTCATTCTCACAAGTTCCAGGTAATCATGATTGGTCCGTTTCATCATTGGAAATGCACGAGCGTATCTCGGGTTCAAAATTGGGGTGTCTACAGTTGCCCCTCTTGGATGAGACTCGATGCCATTGATTTGGTATGAGTAACGTCCAAGATATAGACAACCCAACTCGCTATCCGTAATACATCTCAAACTGCAAAAGGAAACATTAAAAAAAACAATCGGTCGTGCCATTCAGGCTGCCTACGTACCCCATTGTAGGGATCAGACCGGCGTAGTTCCTGGGGGTATGTGCACACAAACGCAATGGGTTCTCCCGTCCCTCAGGACGATTGATCAAAAAGTTTGGTCCCTCAGGACAATTGATACAACGCGAATCGACGAGCCTTCCCGGGTCGTGAAACGCCTTAGCAAATGAAGCAAATAATTGTGATTGTGATTGTGATCGTGATTGTGATTGTGATTGTGATTGTGATTATGATTGTGATTGTGATTGTGATTGTGATTGTGATTGTGATTGTGATTGTGATTGAGTGTAGCTACCCTCTGAACAACGGGGAGGCTAAATTTAATGGGGCTATCCCTTGAGCAACAAGATATCCAATGATAAGATGATTGTCTACTGAGCAACGAGACAGTCGATACGCTATTGAACCAAACGCATAAATGTGATGGTTTTAGCGGCATAATAGTTAAATAATCAACGAAAACTCTGATGAGTAATGAGATCGACTCGAAACACGATTGCTAAACATGATTTAAACAAGTGCGTGGAATCAAGAGATGTTTTTAAACGAGCACATGGCCCTCAAAAATGATGATGTAAACGAGCACGTAGCTTCTCGGACCGCAGTCAAAACACTTCGCGCATACGCTAACGCGACAACATGATTGGTGAACTATGATTTAAACGAGCACGTGGCCCTCAGAAAATGATTCAAATGAGCATAAAGCTCTCAGACCGCAGTCAAAACACTTCGCGCATACGCTAACGCGAAAACACGATTAGCGCATACGCTAATCGTGAAGCATGATACACAACACATCTTGATTGATTAATATGGTCTAGCGCGACCAATTACCGAGGTTTTAGATCCTTGGATCTGTACGCGTTCGATTGATTGGGACCAACAAGTCCAAAACACACTAACAAATCATAAGAGATGCCCAAAATGCCCCTGCAAAGCTTGCAAAAGAAGCCAAGAATCATGCCAGGATTAGGTTTGAGCGCTCAGGGTCCCCCCTCTTGAGCGCTCAACCCTACCTTGAGCGCTCAACCCTGAAGCCTTGAGCGCTCACCCTCAAATGTTGACCCTCCAGCGCTCAAAAGGTCCAGCTTGAGCGCTTGAACCCCTGATCGGGGACGACGGTTCAGAAACATAACGTCCGTTTATAACTCCGATTTTACTCCGATTAAACCTCATAACGTTTCAAAACTTCCAGAGATTAAAACCGTGTATTCCTCTAGCGAATCCGATCCAAACCCATTCGTTTCTTCACTCAAATTTCTGCAAAATCGATGTCACGCCCTCAAATTTAATAACTCAAAATAAATATAATCCACGTGGGACAAGTCCAAAGTCGTACATTTTCCCATTTGAATAGTCAAAGTCAAAGTAGATACATTCTCACCACAAAGAATAAACGAGTTCTAGCTACGAGTACCCGTAACCCAAATGCATAAGTTTCAAGTTTTAAGAGTTATTACAATAACCAAATCGCCAAAAATATTAACAATTAGAAGTTACAAAACCATCTTTCAAAAATATAGAACAAAGATGGAAAAATAACTTCATGCTCGATGAACTCCAATGCTATGCAACCACACTTCAAACATCCATCTCATGCTCCATGCCGAGTACCTGAAAATTGATAGGTTGAGCTAACTAGCCCAGTAGAAAAACTACTCTACTAGCGCTAGGTGTATAAACATGATACATGCATAATGGATGAAGATGGAGAAATGGATACGACCAAAACACGAGGTAAGGATGAACGAAAAGCTATAACTCAACCACGAGGTAACCAAAGTGTATCCAAGTGTCCAAAAATGTGTCCAGGTATCCCGGAAGAATTTTAAGTAACCCACCAAGGTCCGAGCAATTTCCAAAGTCCTCATTATTACATATCCAAAAACCAATTTTCGTCAAAAACACCAAATTAACCAAAACATTCCAAAACCAACTTTTCATAAGAAGTATTCATCAAAGTTAATAGGGAAAATATCCCTCTGCCGGATTTCATGGGCTCCGTGCACCCCTGCCGGATTTCTTGGGCTCCGTGCACCCCTGCCGGATTTCTTGGGCTCCGTGCACCCCTGCCGGATTTCGCGGGCTCCGTGCACCCATGGCCAGGGTCACCAAACGGGTGATCCCTAGAGTTCATTTTATCCAATTATATCAACTCAAATCCATTTGTCTTTCAAAAGTTCCCAAAAGTCCCTTTTCTTTAAAAAATTCGCCGTTTTCGCCAAAAATGTGTCAACCGATGCGTGTCCGATACATGGAACATAAAATTAGTCAATTCACGTGTCCAAGGGTTAATTTTATAGATTCAAGGTGGATTCGGTGTTCAAAATGATGGTTTGGGTCAAAAACACGAAGATATGGACGATCGGGGACCAAACGGCCATCAAAGGGTGGCCTAAAACCACCCCAAAACAGGGGATACTCTCTGGAAAACAGGGGCAGCAGCCCAGAAACAGGGGCAGCAAGCAGATTTTCACCATAGTGGTGTGGAATTTCAACCCAAACATAAATGTGGAGCTTAGGGTCCAAAAATTTGATATGTAGAGTGACTAATGGACCTCAAGGGAGTGCCAAACAACCATCAATTACATCAAACAAGTACTCAAATTGTAGATCACGAAATTTAGCTCAACAAACCCATCTATGGGAGCAAATGATAAGTTAGATGGATTTAGGCAACAAAAACAAGATATATGACATATATCACATAGATACAACTAGAGGGAGTAGAATTTGTCTTCCTACCTCAAGAAATTTGCTTGAAATGAGTGGGTAAATGAAAACCCTAGCTTCCAACTTGCTCCACCCGAAATGTGTGCTTTCGGTGCGAAATCAATGCAACCCAAGCTTCAAAACGCGTAAAGGAGGTGATTTTAGGTGGGGTTTATGAAGGGGTCTTGAGGTTTTGTGGATTCTTGAGCTTGGAGCAAGAGAAAAAATGGGGGAGAGGAGTGAGAGATGGCTGTCGGGCAGAGAGAGGGAGAGAGGGGGCTGATTTTCTTCTTCTTTCTTTTAAAATGCAAGACTACAAGTGTTTAAATGCTCTCACCTCTTACACATACACCCCTCAACTTTCTAATGCACTTTAAAAACACCCAAATGCATTCTATCACTAACACATTGACCTCTTTTAATCAAAATTCAATTCCTCACATTTACCCAACATTTTTCCGGTAAAATTATGCAAAATTACGGGTCCTTACAATCGAAAACCCCCAATTCCTAGGGTTTTCCCGTACGATTTCGGTCGATTTCGGTTCGATTCCAATCGATTAGGGCTCGATTTTAAGGTGTTGCTCAATATCCATGGAGAATCCCGACGAATCACAACCTCCGGTGGACTCGCCGACGGTGGAGAGAGGTAGTGGGGGTACGGTGGTATCACCACCGGTGAGTTCGAGCGCTCAAGGCTCTGATCCGGTGGTTGAGGGGCCACCAGAGGCCACACCGTCATCTACGGCCGCGGAGACAGTTGAGAGAGGAGGAAATGATGAAGGAGAGAGGGAGAGAGAAGGCGGCAGTGGTGGTGGCGATCGGCCAGAGGAGATTGGTGATGATGGTGGTGATGGTGAGGGTGATGATGGTGGTAGGGATGGTGAGAGAGATGGCAGCGGGGGTAGCGGCTTAGGTGGTGATGACGATACCCCGGCGTCGGAGAGGGTAGAGGAGAGGGTAGAGGAGAGAGGAGATGGGAGAGACAAAGAGATGGCGGAGGTCCAAGAAGTGGACAGCGACAGCAGTAGTGACAGCGAGGAGACCGAGGTTAGGGTAACTCGCTGGAGGATTGAGCCGAGACCTGATCGGCAGCCTAGCGAGGGGGATAAGGGGAAGGCAGTGGTGATTGGTGGAGAGTCACTGACTCGGGGACAGAGTAGTAGGACGACAGTTCAGGGTTCAGTTGGGATTTCTCGGGGGGACTATCTTGAGCACGCGCCACCGGAGGTGGTGATGGCAGCCGCAGCAGATGCCCCGGGGATCCTAGATGCAGCGAGGGAGGCTGTAGTTGAGAGCAGAGAGAGAGAGGCGGCGATGCTACGGGAGGCTGCCGCTGAGGATGAGGCGGCGAGGGCCTTCTGCGAGGAGTTTGAGACAGAGGAGGCGGCGGAGGAGGCGAGGACACAGGCTGAGGAGGAGGAGAGGGCAGCTGGACGGAGAGTGACGGTGGTCCAGGCTGCTAGACAGTGGCTGAGGAGAGGGAGGCCAGCTTTCGATGCGGCGACTTATGCTCCACCAGTGCACCTCTTTGTGCCTTCTACTTCAGACGCTTACACTCCCCAACGGGAGTTGTACTTTGGAGAGGAGGTGCTACTGGACCCCGAAGTCCACCTTTCGACGGACTGCCTGACGGTATGCTTTCTTTACTTTCTTGCTTCATTGCTTTCGCGCACTTTAGCAGTTAATAAACCTGATTTGCATTGAATGATTGAATTACTGATTGATTGGTGACTGGATTTGAATAAGAGATTGGACTAACACCTGATTGTTTGTCTGTTTGTTGATTGTGTGCAGAGAGACTTGCGCTTGAAGGCTCATGGAGGCATGGGCTCAAGTTGGGAGATATACCAGCAGCTGCATGCCTCTGTGAGGGCTCTGGTGGATCTGGCCGGGTTTGGGAGGTTCATCCCGACTCTCACGGGCACACAGCACGACCATGCTGTGGTGACAGCACTGGCCGAGAGGTGGAGGGACTCTACGAGTTCTTTTCACCTTACCTTCGGAGAGGCGACGATGACGCCGCTGGACTTCTCGGCGATCACAGGACTGCAGGTAGGAGGAGACCCGATCCCATTTGACTCGGGGATTGGCAGGGATGATGCTGCGCTGAGGTGGTTCTTGGGTTTCGTGCCCAACAAGGAGGGGGAGACGGCCACATATGGCCAATTCAAGACAAAGGGATTGGGCGAGCCGACCGATGAGGAGGATGCAGCACGGAAGGCGAGGTGCTACTTGTTATACCTGTTTGGGGCATCACTGTACCCAAACAGGCGTAACAGGGTGCACCTCTCCTATCTCGGAGGGTTGAGAGATTTCGCCAGGGCGGCGAGATATGACTGGGGTGGGGCAGCGCTGGGAAGCTGCTACGCGTTCATGAATGCCGTCTCGAGGCGGAAAGGGACAGGCATTTCAGGACTGTGGAGCGTCTGGGAGGTAAAACTCAAAACTCTTGGTTTCAAATTTAATTGCATGCATTTCGATACTCGCACTTGATTACCAAAATTCACACTGACTGACTGATTTGTTGTTTTCATTGCAGCTCTGGGCTTACGAGGTGTTGGGGTTGCACCCCCCTGAGACACGGCACCAGGATCCGAACGTCATCCCCCGGGCACTGTGCTGGGGTGAAGGCTTCCGCTATGGCGGTACAGCACGGGGGAACATCCACGTTCTCCGTGCTTCGCTGGACAGACTTCCTGCTTCTCTGGTAAATATCGAACTCTTTCTCATGTACTCATTTTGCTTTTGATTCCCTCACGAATTCAATATCTGATGCTCTTAATGATTCTTACAGGTTCGCTGGGAAGTATGGGACGCCGTTGACGAGCCTTACTTGACTCGGAGCAGGGAGCTCACGAGAGGGAGGGTCCTACTCGAGTGCCAGTACGGCTGGTTCTGGTACCTTGGTGACAGGGTGCTGCGCCAGTCGATTCGGGCCGATAAACCACGGGTGGCGGACGCCTTCCTCCCCGGGTGCTGATGACGTCCCGGTATACGCTAGCGGAGATAGAGCGCTACACGACGCCCGACCTGGACCTGCGCCAGTACTTGCGCCCTGCTTTGAGCTATATTGACTACCGGAGCAGGTACCTGGCCGGTCCCTTGAGAGCGGCGGAGTGGATGGAGAAGATGGAGAGGGAGAAGGCCGCGAAGGCGCGTGCCTCAGCTGGAGGGGTTGTAGGAGGTGAGGGTGAGGGTACTGGTACCTCATCCCAGGAGATAGCGGGGGCTAGGTGGTGGGTGCGCGTCACCTCTGCCGGTGGTGAGATAGGGGATATAGACATCCCAAGGCCACCGGTAGACTTCCCGCAGCTTTCGGCACCGGTAAGAAACACTTCACTCTTTCAAACTTGTAAACTTTGATTATGAATGCCCGAATGTACTGATGACTCAAATTTTGATGTGCTTGCAGGTTTCACATGAGGCGGTACAGACTTTGAATGAGCAGAACCGAGGACTGCGCGTCCTGATTCACCGCCTCGTAGCCGGAGAGGAGGTCACTATCCGCCGGGAGGGCGAGCCAGTACCTCCTGCTGCTCCTGGTCCTTCTCGACTGAGAGTCGCACCGGTATGCAATTTACCTTCATTGTGCTTTCAATTTCTTGACTATACCATGTGCTGATTCTTTTCCTTGTTTGCTTGTCGATGCAGCCGCCCGTGATTAGAAAGAGGACTCACGGCGGAGCTGGTGGTCCTGGAGACACGACTGTGCGGCTTGGGCGTTCAAAGCCTGCGGAAGTGAGGCCACGGAGATCGACCCGTCAGAGGGTGGAGGTAGCACCTGGGGGGATAGTTGAGACCACGAGCTCGAGCGATGATAGCGTTGATGACGCTAACTATCCCTCTTCCCGGCAGGAGCGACAGGAGCAACGATAGGGAGACGAGACTGAGAGCTCGGACGAGACGATGGATGAGGCGGAGTAGTACATAGTAGATATAGAGTAGTTTAGAGTCTTGCTTTTGCTTTTTATCTTTTCTTTTGATTGGGCCTGCGTGCCCCAGTAGATAGATGAATTGGGCCTGCGTGCCCCAGTTGCGGATTTCTTTATCGGGCGTTGTGTGCCCTGCACAGATTCGATGTTTTGACTTTCATGGATTTGGTTCAGTTTATACACATGATTTGCACTTTCATTGTTCGTTGTATTATTTGCTGTTTTGATGTACAAACGAACAAACCTGTTGTAGAATGTACGCGATTTATCCACCAAACTCTTGAATTCAAACATCCGAGTATACAGTTTTAAAATTCAACTTTTAAGAAAAGCTAACATGTTCGAGAATTTGGACGAAACATGATTATTTGAATTTATGTACAACCGGAAGATGTATTTACATGCCGCACAACTTGACACACTTCCCGCATATAAGCAACCAATAACAATCTATACAAAATGACCTTAGAACGGAATTTGATGTTCATAAGGCAAATTTGAAAGTAAAATGCTTCATGAGCCTCTTCGTATGTAATGAATTGCCATGTTATCACTTTGACCAAGTCGCAAATGACATAAATGCCCCTGGGATCGTGACCATTCATCAAGAAAACTTCTAAAACCATTTTCGATACGGTGACGGCCTGCCTTTTCATTGCTTGAATAAGCCATCGGAACCTCAAAACCTTGAATCTTTGAAGAATTGCCCCGGGAATGATTTCAACAAGTCACAAATACCCTCTGATACGTGTCTTGATGATTGGACGTGGCTAGTAAGATTTGGAAACGGATTTGAACGTTGAAGGGCCTTTTTAGGCTTTGACCTTCGTATCTCGTATCCGTACACGTATCGGCTTGATAACTCGGGGTACGGGACGTTTCGTGAAGTCACAAATGCTCATTGAAACTTGGCTTGAGTGTTGGTTGAGGTTTAAGAAGCTTGGAAGAGGTTTCGGGCTTCAAACAGGCCAAAATGCAGCTGCTGCTGTCTACTGCAGTTTCTGCAGGCCTTGAGCGCTCAATGGGGATTGAGCGCTCAAGCTCACTACCTTGAGCGCTCAAGGTGGTCTGGGGGGGTTTGAGCGCTCAACTCTCTGGCCTTGAGCGCTCAATGTCTGTGTTGGGCTGGTTTGTGGTGTTGCTTCCCAATGCATTTTTGGACTTTTTTGCATGGTTTCCTCTGCCCCAAATGTCTTGTTGCTCTGCTATAACATCTTTCAAGCTTTGAACATCACCTTCCCAAGGTCTTTTCACATTTTCCCCACAAATGCCATGCATTTCCAATGCACTTTCAAATTTTCAAACACATACTTTGAAAACATGCAATTGACCATCTTGAAAATGTAATCTTTGATTTCCAATGTTGCATGGCAAATTTGTAAGATTCCCCCAAAATCCCCTATAAATATCATTCATAACCAAGCCTTCCCCACACACCATTTCTACATCAATTCTCATTTCTCACTCCATATATATTCTTCAATAATTCTTCATTGCCCCAAACATGGCTGCCCTTGATCCTTCCATTATCAATACTTGGGTTGCCAGCTTTGAAAACATCGATTGGTTCAATTTCCGAGGTCTTGGCCTTAATGCCCTTCGCCACCTCCACACTTTTCCTATTCGCCAGGACATCTTACGTGCCGCCGTCCGCTGTTGGGATTCAGAGCTCCACGTGTTCCGCTTCGGCATGCAAGAACTTTGCCCGACCGTCGAAGAATTTCAAGCATATCTTGGCGGTAATGCTTTCGCCGATCCCGTCATACCGCCCATCCGCCAAAATTACACCGACATTCTCAGCAGGAAGCTTGGTCTTGGGAATGGTGCCGCGCGCTTTTTGATTCGCAACGAGACCCTCAACGTCCTCCGTCTCTTTGCGGATTATGGCCCAACCGGCGATCTTTTAGATTTTACCATTCAAAACCGGCGCATGTTTGCACTTTGCATGTGCCTCTTGGCATTATACTTGTTGGTCCCCGGTGATGGCCATCCCAGTTCTGCCATTGTCGGTATTGCTGCTCAGATTGAACAACGGAGGGACGTGGTTCCTTTGGTTTTGGCTGAGACAATCATGGGCTTGGATGCGGTTAAAGCTGGGAGGACAGATACATTTGCTGGGAGTCCGCTTTTGCTTCAGGTTTGGTTTATTTGGTTTGGATGCTTTGGGTTTTTGGGAATTTTGGGGGATTTTTGGCTGTTCGGCTTTGGTTTTGACTTTGACTTGGGTGTTTTGGTTTTGTAGATATGGCTGTGTGACAAGGTTGGGCTTTTGAGGGAGCCGGCAGGTGATTGGGTTTACGAGCCTCGAACTTGGGTGAGTAGGCCATTTGTTCATGACGAGCCTGATGAAGATGAATGGGTCGACTTCTTTAGGTCATTGGAAGAGGATCACATCACTTGGAGGTGCCATTGGTTGCCTTTGCCAGACATGACGGCCAATCACATGGGAGACACGTGGGTGATTTTGGCGGGACTGCAAGGTTATGCATATTATTTCCCACAGCGCATTCTCCGTCAATACTGCATTCGCCAAGAAATGGAGTATACAGTTCCTGCTACTTTCAGCCTTCCCGCATTCAAACATTCCGTTTTTGAGCGCTATCGTACTTCTTGGAGGCACAGGGTTGTTTGGGCTCCTGATCCCTACCCAACTATTCATTTGAATGGACACTACAGAGATTGGATGAGGATGCAGATGAGGGCCATACGCTGAAGAAATTAGCGCAACTTTCTTTCCGACTCACTAGGCTGTTTCCCAAAATAAATGGTGTTTTTTTTTTTTTTTTTTTTAGGCTTTTATGCTCAGCTTATGTAATCGAAGAAGTGATTTGAATAAAATTGAACAATGAAGGGTTTCCCCCTCTTGGTTCATTTAGTTCCATATGCTATCTCCTTCGAATATTGCAAAACTGCGGGCCAACTCATCAGATTTAGACCGAACCCCAGGATGGAGTTGCCTACGTATCCTTTTTCAAGGAATTAGGTCATGGCGTAGTTCAGGGAAAGGTTCACTCGGGTATTAACACTCTCCTTTTTGTGCTCTAAGTTTTGCCTGGTACAGCCTTTTCAGGTTTTCGGTCCAGCGAGCTTCTTTTGAATTTTCGCCTTAAATTTTGCCTAGACTGACCAGTGTGGGTTTTCAGACTAGCAGGCTTGCTCTAATTTTTGCTTGGGTCGGTTCGCCCTTGCGATTTTCCGCCCAACGAGCATCTCTCAGGGGTAATATCGCTTGAGTTGGTCCAAGTTGACAAGATTGCTGAACTCGTTACCATCCAAATCAAGGATCACTGCTGCTCCACCGTCGAGGATAGTCTTGATGATGTATGGTCCTGCCCATTTTGGCCTGAATTTTCCCCGCGGATCGAATATCGGTGCCCGAATTTCCTTCACCACCATATCCCCTTCAATCAGATCCCTGGTCTTCACCTTTTTGTTGAATGCGCGGGCAATTCTTCTCTGATATCCCTGAATATGATACAATGCCCGCAACCTCCTTTCATCAAACAACATTAGCTCTGCGAACCTGTCGCTCAACCAATCGGCTTCGTTAATCTCACTTTCTATCATCACCCTCAGGGATGGTACTTCGAGTTCAATAGGAAGTACTGCTTCCATTCCATAAACCAGTGAATAGGGCGTTGCCCCTGTTGGAGTTCGGATCGAAGTGCGGTACCCCCATAATGCTAATGGTAGCTTCTCATGCCAATCCCTGGATGACTCGATGGTTTTCTCCAAGATGTTCTTGATTGACTTGTTTGCTGCTTCTACTGCCCCGTTGGTTTGTGGTCTGTATACTGTTGACTTGTGAACCTGAACATTGAATTCCTCAAGCACCTCTGCTGCTCTTCCTTTGAAATGCACACCATTGTCTGACACGAAGGCATTAGGAACCCCATATCGGTAAATGATGTTTTGCTTAATGAAATGAGCCACTTGTACTGCGGTCAATGTAGCGTAAGAGGCCGACTCTACCCACTTCGTGAAATAATCAATTGCCACCAATATAAACTTGTGTCCGTTCGATGCTGGTGGCGTGATTTTCCCAATCACCTCTATCCCCCATACTGAGAAAGGCCAAGGCGTTGCCATTGTATGAAGTTCAGATGGCGGCATATGCATGAGGTTAGCGTGGACTTGACACTTATGGCATCTCCGCACATACTGCACGCAATCTGTTTCCAAGGTCGACCAAAAATACCCCTGCCTCAGAATCTTCTTTGCCATCATTAATCCGCTCATGTGAGGACCACAGATTCCTTCGTGAATCTCCTCCATCACCCTTTTCGTGTCGTCACCATGAATGCATAACTTATGCATGCCGCAATACGACCTTTTGTATAACCTTCCACCGCAGAGGATGTATTGTGAAGCTAACCTTTGTAATGCTATTCGATCTTTCTTGTTTGCCCCTTCCGGATATTCTCCTTTCTCAACCAAATTCCAGATGTCATGGTACCAAGGCAGACCATCGTCAACTTCGCCAACATTCATCACATATTCATATGCCGGCCTATTCCTTTGCTCAATCATGATTGGTCTCATTCTCACTCCCACGGGCAATTCTACCATGGATGCCAAAGTAGCAAGAGCGTCGGCAAACTGGTTCTTCATTCTCGGGATATGTGTAAAAGTAACTTGCTCGAATCGATGGATCAGGTCATCGAGGTCTTTGTGGTATGGTTTCAACTTTTCCTCTCGCACTTTCCAATCACCATTGGCTTGAGAAACTACCAAATTCGAATCTCCGACCACTTCCAACTTCCTAACCCCAATTTCAAAAGCAGCCTCCATTCCAACAATGCATGCTTCATATTCTGCTTGATTATTGGTAACTTCGAAATTCAATTTGAAAGATAGAGGAATGTGTGGCCCTTCCGGTGAGACCAACAGTATGCCGATCCCGAATCCTCTCTGATTTGCAGCTCCATCAAAGTACAATTTCCAAACATCCTCTATTACCGTCATAACATGTTCATCGGGAAATTGGAATTCCGTATCTTCTGGCCCTTCGATCGGATGATCTGCCAAGAATTCTGCCACAGCCCTGCCTTTCACCGATTTTCGTGTTACATACTTGAGTTCAAACTCGGCCAATAAGAGCAACCACCGTGCCAACTTTCCGGTGAGTGCCGGTTTCTCAAACAGATATTTGAGAGGGTCCATTCGAGAAATCAACACTACCGAATAAGCTAACATGTAATGCCTTAGCTTTTTAGAGGCCCATACAAGAGCCCAACAAGTCTTCTCCAAAGGGGTGTATCTTTCTTCGGCTCCGACCATTTTCTTACTTAAATAATACACTGCCTTCTCGATACCTGCTTCACCTTCCTGTGCCAACATGCAACCCATTGCAGATTGTGTTACTGATAAATACAGAATCAGCGGCTTTCCAGGTGTCGGCGGCATCAATACTGGGGGACTTTGAAGATACGGCCGAATTGATTCGAAGGCTTTTTGGCACCTGCCATCCCACTTGAACAACACTCCTTTCTTGAGCAAATGAAACATCGGCTCGCAAGTTGAAGTCAACTTGGCGATGAATCTGCTGATGAACTGAATTTTCCCAAAACTTCGAACCTCTTTTTCTGTCTTTGGTGGCTCCATTTCTAATATCGCCTTGATCTTCGTTGGATCAACTTCAATCCCTCGGGTAGTGATCATAAACCCCAACATTTTCCCTACGGTGACCCCGAACGTGCACTTCTGCGGATTGAGACGCATCCGATACTTCCGTATCCTTTCAAAGAACTTGCGTAACGCCGGGAGATGTCCTTCCCTTTCCTTGGCTTTTACAATCATGTCATCCACATATACCTCAACTTCTCTATGCATCATATCATGCAACAAGGTTGTAGCAGCCCGTTGGTAAGTCGACCCAGCGTTCTTTAATCCAAACGACATGACCCGATAACAGAACGTCCCCCATTCAGTGGTGAAGGTCATTTTCTCTCGATCTTCTGGTGCCATCAAAATCTGATTGTATCCCGAAAAACCATCCATAAATGATAGCAGCGCGTGCCCTGCCGTGTTGTCTACCAGTACATCAATGTGCGGTAAGGGAAAATCATCTTTCGGACTGGCCTTGTTTAAATCCCTGAAATCTACACATACCCTAACTTTTCCATCTTTCTTGGGCACCGGCACAATATTTGCAACCCACTGTGGATATTCAGTTACCATCAAAAAGCCGGCATTGAATTGCTTGGTGACTTCCTCTTTGACTTTTTCAACCCAATCTGGCCTGATTTTTCTCAATTTCTGTTTTACCGGTTTTGTATCGGGATACAGGGGAATTCGATGTTGCACAATTTCAGGATCGATTCCGGGCATATCTGCGTGGGACCAAGCGAAGACATCTTCAAATTCTTTGAGTAAATCGCCGAGTAATTCTTGTTCCTCAGTAGATAGCCCGGAACCGATTTGAACCATGCGAGGATTCTCCTCATCTCTCAATTTAACTGAAATAACTTCTTCTTTTATTGGCTGAGCATGCCTTTCATTTTCCCTTTCGATTAGAGACTTGAGTTCTTTGGGTATGTCTCCCTCGAACTCAGTCTCATCATTGTCAGGGTCAACACAATTTATTTCGGGAACAACAAAGTAAGCGAAATCACCATTTATTTCATTAACAAAGCCCTCTGGGGCACAGTACATGGCATCAGACTCAAACTCGAAATAGAAATGACGACGTGGAGGGCCAAGAGGCACAAACTCCGACTCACAGCCAAATTCAAACCCTGACTCAGACTCGAACTCTAACTTAGTGAATGCATTAGTAAATTTTACAACAGGAGTGAAAGTGCAATTCTTGTATTCACCGACTGCATCCACTATCAGCACACTGGGATCATCGAGGGCCTCCTGTCCGAGCATCATCACAGCTGGCTCTTCTTTATCCTTACCTGTCAGACTGACCTCGTCAAACATTGACATCAAGACCCCACCATCCAAAGCCTCCATCCAATCTGCTTTAAGGTCTTTCACCAATTTCTCGACCTTTTCATGTTCATCTTCGCTGTCCCAAGCATCGTTAGCAAAGATTTCGAACCCAGGGTGCACGTTTCCACTTATTTTGTTTACGAACGGCTCAGGCTGGCCATGATATGGTGCATTCGACCCTTCTCCAACAAAGCGAATCCGACGGTTTGCACTGCTACTCGCTCCATTGGTCTTCCCCCTTTGCATCTCTTTCAGTGTAGGTTCGTATCCCAACCCAAAACGGCCTCGCTGAGAAGGGAATTCTGGAAACTGAGCCACCCCCTGGTGAGTTCGACCCAAGCCCGTGCCTGGCAGATAAGACATCCTTCTCATCATCTCGAGAGCTGTGGTGCTGATTGAAAAATCATCATCGATACGAAGCGTAAACACACCACCGGACGTATCGAAAGCAAAGCCCCCAAGCTGAACATTATTCTCATCATGCATAATTTCTAACAAGGGAGCATTGTCTTCAGCATGAGGGCGAATGCCTGTGTCTCCGTAGAGGGCAACTGTCCCACTTTCCAAACCAAGCAAAACCTTTTGATGCAAGGTGGATGGAACTGCCATGATATCAGATCGATGCATCCAAGGACGTCCCAACAGCAAATTGAACGAAGCTGGGATCTCAAGCACATGAAACTCAACTGTTGATTTGAACCCTTCTGCAGCAATCTCCATTTCAACAGTCCCAAGCACATTGCGACGGGTGTTATCATAAGCCCGAACAATGAGACTAGATGGCGTGAAATCCTTTGGTTTAAGTCCCAAACATAAAGCTGTTCGGAGAGGGCATACATTGAGCGCTGACCCATTGTCTATCAATACAACCGGGATCCATTTCCCCATGCACTTCATGGTGACATGCAAAGGCTTATTGTGGGCAGTTCCCTCAAGTGGTAGGTCAGCTTCGGTAAAGGTTACAACATGTTTAGTCGGCTTGGTAGCAATGGTAGGCTTGGTAACAATGGCGGCCATCATGGCCTCAGGGGTGACATCAGGCGCAATTTCCATACAAGATAATGTTTGAGCGAGTTTCTGACGATGCTCACTGGAGCTCATAAGCAATCCCCAAATGGTAAGAGCGGCTGGGGTTTTCTCAAGTTGTTTCTAGATGGGATTTTCTTCGTTGGTTGGGGGAGGCTTTGGACGAGGAATACGACTGTTGGCCGTGGAAGTAGCTTGGGATTGGTTGGTTGTTGGGTTAAAGAGATTTTGGAAATCAGCTGGGCTAGCGATTGGGTCACTAAGGTTGTTTGGATAGGGTGGTGTGGCTAGGTTATTTTGTGGAGCTGGGTTGTTTTGTGGAGCTGGGTTGTTCTGTGGAGCTAGGTTGAATGGTAGCTGGTTTGTAGTATTCGGTGGTGGGTTGGAAGTGTTTCCGGTGAACCTCTGAGGTGGTTGATAAAACCGACCACTCCGAAGAAGGTGAAGAACCGAGTCGATGTCATCCCCTCATAAATCAGTGTAGTCCGTGTAGAAATCGACAAGATCCCCTTCCGCCTTTCTTTTTCCCTTTGCAATACTGGCTCCTTCCAAACCCTTGGTAATTCCTTCCACAGTCGCTTCACTCCAAACATCTCCATTTTCCATGGCAGCCTCGTTAACAGCCCAAACCTCATTGTTTCCGACCCACAGCGGTGCTATACCTTCATTCTGATTAGCCCACATATTTGCTACGACATTTTCTTCCATTTGCTGTCCCCAAACATTGGGTAGACCTCCATTTAAAACCATGATGTTGCAGTCCTCCGGGACTTGCACTCGGGGTGCCGGAAGATTTTCATCGACTATGTAATCATAAGGTGTGAACTCTATCCCTTCCGTCATTCGATTTATTGCGTACTCACTCATCATGGAAAAATCAGGGCGACCCTCCCATAGTGGTGGCATTGGAAAATATGCTTCTTCGAAGAACATGGGAAGTGTGGATCCATCCAGAGAGTCGTTAGGGTCCATGAGCTGCCATTCATTAGGTGTGGGGTCCCATTCATCTTCTTGTGCACCATTGAGTACCCCATTCTCTTCTTGCCAATTCTGTCCTTGACCTTCTTCCACAGGTTGCTGATTTTGCACCATAGGCAAAGGTTCAAATAGGTTAGGAAGTGCAAATCCATCCAGTGGGTCCTCAAACATTGGATCCCAAAGTAGGTTAATCATTGCGCCAAATGGAATTCCTTCATCAAGCTGTTCATTATGCGGCCAAACTTCTTCATTTGCCACATTGTTGGCCACCATCTGCTCATACTCCCGAGCTTCCATAACCATTATCAAATCACCCCATTCTTGCCACACAGTGGGGTCCAAGTGGATATCAAGAAAGCATACCTCGTGCTCAACAGGTATTGGCACAATGGGCTTGGGGTCTGTTTCGGGTAGGATGAACTGGCTTGGGTCAAACGGAGTGGATTTTAGGTCTTTTTGAGTGGAGCTAAAGGTAATTTGACCTATATCGGCATTCCTTTTGTGGGTTGGCAGAGGGTTTGTGAGGATATTGGGCTTTTCAGTGGGATCTCGGATTTGTTTGTTGTCAATGAGATCTTGAATCTCATGACGCAGGCGCTGGCATCTTTCAGTGGGATGACCGGGTGTCTGGTGAAATATACAGAAGGTGTTAGGGTTATATGTTGGCGGAGGATTTTGTGGAGGTGGAGTTGGCTGAAGAGGTTTGATTTTTCCCTGTTGTATGAGTCGTTCGAAAACAACAGGTAAAGGTAAGGGAAGAGGGGTGAAGACACGCCGTCCTCTTTGATTTTGCGGCGGTTGAATTGATTGGATTGGTTGAGATAAGATGGCGTTTATGGGTTCAGCTTTATGGGGTTGGTGATTCATGGTGTTGGATGAGGTACCGGCTGTGTAACTGGGGTTTGCATACAGGGAAGAGGTGTTACCAATGTAGTTTCGCTTTGGTTTGGGGAATGAGTCTCCTTTCTTTAACATCCCGCTTTGCAGAGCCTCTTCAATCGACAGACCCATCTCAAAGTAGGTTTCAAAGTTATGTGCTTGGGCCATGACCATGTACTGAGCTAAATCGGGTTGAAGGTTCTTGGTTATGATGCGCATCTGGTCCTTGTCACTGGGACGGTCAGTCATTTGCGCGGCCTTTGCTCTCCATCTTTTCACAAAATCTGCGAAAGATTCCCTTTCCTTCATCTTGATGCTTTCAAGCTCTCGAGTGGTGACTTTAAGCTGAACATTATACTCATACTGCTTAATGAAAGCAGCCACCATCTCCTCCCAAGTTTGTCTCTTTGAAATGTCAAGGGATAAAAGCCACTGGAGTGCAGGCCCTGTGAGAGTTTCGTGAAACATCTGTGCCATGGCAGGCTCATCAACTTCTTGTAACGAGAGGGAGCTTACATATGCCTGAATATGTCCTCTCGGGTCCCCAGTCCCGTCAAACTTCTCGAAGTCTACATGCTTGAACCTCTTGGGAAGCTTTGCACCTGGGAAGATGCAGAGTTTGTTCATGTCAAAGCCGGTAATGGCTCGCTTTTCACTTTTAGCCACAGATTCTTCCAGTTTAAGTATCTTAGCTAGCATTTCAGCCAACTGAGGATTTTCAGGGGGAGGAGGCTGTTCCGGATGTTCATCATTAGGAACCTCCTGATCCCGAGCTTCATCATCACGTACTCGCTGCTGCGGTGGGGGGAGTCGACCCTGGATGTTTACCATAATCGCCATCAGTTGAGCGATTCGGGTATCATTTCGGATCCTCTCATCGTGCATTTCCTTCCTTAGTCGTTCAAACTCATTTGGGGGGTCTTGTCCCTGTTCTTCCGCCATACTTGTCTCGGCCTTTGGTGATAAAGATCTAGACAATCTTTGTCCAGGAGGTCGAGTCCAAACAGGTAAGGTCTTCTTCTTCTTTGCAGGCCCAATGATTCAAGAACTGATTGTAAAGCAAAAACCGGACTCAGAGGTGTACTCGATGTGTCTACTATGCACAAAATGAATGAATTATGAATGCTCACTATCGTCTCACCACAACTTAACTCACGGAGTTAGTCTTATTTCTAGCCTTAGGGATTAGTCTACCGGTTTCGGAACTCACTTAGAATTGTTTGCACAGCAGATTGTATCAACACCACGGGTAAGTCGTTTTACTCGGCAATTGCAGCTTCAACCTACAGCCTAGGTGTTGAAACTGCAATCGTTATCCTTTCCTTGACTATCCGAGACAAAGCAATGAGATGTTGCCATCCAGTTACAATCGATTCTAAGGCTAGTCCGAAACACGGGTGGCCGTTCGGGCACGACCAACACCGGAGGTATCTCAAACTCCGTGGATTTTAAGTCTCCTAGACTACATGTACAATCTTAGGGTTAGTCTACCGGATCCGAATCTCACTTAAGATCATTGCACAGAAGATTTTCCAACACCCCGGGTAGACCATTACTCGGCAGGTTAAACTCCAAACTTTGTTGGAATCAGAGCCAATCACTTTTCTTGATCATCCGAGACAAAGCAATTTGGATGTTGTAATCCAGATATCAATGATCTTAAGGCTAGTCCAAATCACGGTGGCCGTTCGGGCACGACCAACACCGGAGGTATCTCAAACTCCGTGGATTTTAAGTCTCCTGGACTAAAAATTGACAGCTTTGGAAGATTGCCTCAATCCTCAAGTTTTCTTTTTGAGTAATAAGTCCTTGATATCGGATGGTCGGATTTGGGAAATCCTGGTCCATACAACTTCCGACAATGATCTAAGATCAGATGCCTAAGGGCGATTGACCCTCCTCGGGCCAAGGTCCCTTAAACCTGTTTAGATCAGTGTTTAGGAATTCGATGATCCAAATTTTCCCACGTCCGGCCGTCCTAAAGGCTATCTCGCAAAAACAACGCGCATATGGAATGCACGATTCATCATCGGGCCAAGGCAACCTTCTACTAACTGTAAAGGCATTAAAACCAAATGGGATATGTACACAGAAAACCTATACAAACGAGCTCGCAGTGACTATATACAATGCGAATGTATGAATGCAACATGGCATGGCGAGAAAAAGCGGTAACACATAGCATGTAACAAAATGGAGCATGTAAACCTAACACACAGGTGGATTGCTAAACGTGGGGTTCTATGGTTAATTATATGCAAAGGCCGGTTTTGGTCACTGAGGGTACCCCGGACTCAAAATCAAAATCGTCTCCTACCGTTAAAAACGATAGTGACAATGTGATTTATCACGGTCGAGGGCTGCTGGGCATTTCGGGATTCCCTGTCACCGGCAAGCCGGGCAGGATTGCCAAAACACGCCAGCGGGGTTAAGAACAATGCAAATGTAATGCAAAAATTAAATTTCAAACATTTGAAAAATCCCACAAAATATTTTTCGAATTAAACCCGCTTTGATTAACACGTATTTCAATAAAATTACACAAGTGCAACAAAAATTGCACAAGTGTAATTAAATAAAATACATATTAACCAACGTCCCCAGCAGAGTCGCCAGCTTGTGGACGGCCCACCGGGATTGCGCGAAAAAGATTGTGATTGTTAGAGTCGCCACCCGGATTTGAGGTCCGAACCCGAGAAACCGATCAAAAATAAACATGACTTGTTTGCCCATTTGAAAAAGATTTTACTAGTCCTGACGGAACCAAAGATTTCTCGGATTCGGGGGTTTGGTTACGAGAGGGGAAGGGTTTTACGGCACCCCTCTCGCCCGGTCCATGAACCGGTCTCTACTCAATATTTTGTGGGATTTTAAAAATGTTTGAAACTTAATTTATTCACATAAATGGGGGAATTGGGGATAGGAATCACATAATAACAAAATATACAAGGGATATGATTTTATAGTGGATGCTTGTGCGCGCGATCTACATGGATGATGAACATGAAACTACAAATGTTCACAGAAGTAAATTACAACAGATATCATACAATAACTCAAGAAATTATGATCATGAGACTTATCAAACTGTTTACAATCTGGATCCCAGAATGGGGATTGAGCGCCACTACAACAAATTTGACCTTTTATAGCATAATTTCATAGCAGTTTTTCAAGAATGCTATAATAGAGTAGCAACTATAGCATTTTTTGAACTTAAAACACAGGAAAATTATGGAAGGGTTTAAATATAGCGTTCAATGCTATAGTAGAGGACCAACAATAGCATTTCTCCCAAAACGTGGATTTCCCCCCGAAAACCATCCAAGCGCGCCCAAAATCCCCCAATTTGCCTCCAAAATTTTCTAACTTTTTACCAGTAGCGCCAAATCAAATCAGATATCTCAATCTCTCTCTACGACCTCTCACTCGCGGCAAATCAGATATCTCAATCTCTCTTCTCTCTCTACGACCTCTCAATGCTCTCGCCTACTCCCTCTCCTCCCCCATCCGCCTCCTGAACACCACACAACCCGCCAACAGGCCCAGTCCCCTTATCGTACTCGGCGCCCCCCAAATGTTGAATAACGGCCTTATCTCGAACCATTGATGCAAAGAGAACCCCATCTGGTGCTAGGGTTTGCTCCTTTTTCCTTGATTGTTGCCCAAATATAAGGTTAGGGTTTTACTCTTCGCTGATTGCGCTCAAGGTACTAGTATATGTTTACCGCTTTATGTCGATCTTTTCTTATTGAGTTCAAAAACGTCTTCTTCCTATATTTTTCTAGATTTTTTTTTTTCGTGGCACTATATTGAATCCAAACTATACTTGTGCAGCAGTGGATACGTCTGAATCTACAGCTCTAAGCCCACCTCTCGTTGGTCCCAGCAGGTCAGTGTCAATTAAGTTCATTACAATTAGGAGTACCTAAAAATTTTAAATGGGAGGAGAAATTACAAAAACAAAAGTATAATAGTAGAAAATTATCCCTTATAGCGTACATTGAACTCATGAATCTGCAGCTCTAAACCATGGGAATGCATACATTGAACACGATAACAAAAAAAAAAAAACCCATTTCCCTGGAATTTCTGGGTCTGAAGGGATTCTTAGCTCTCTGTACAAGGATTAAGGTTGCAATTTTGGATTTTGTGCATATGTCTGGTGCCATTTTGAGTCAAGCAGATTGGCTAGATATGGGGAAAATGGCCAGCTTGTGTTAGAATCGTATGTGGTACTCAGTGATGTTCTGAGGGGTGGTCTCATGATCAAGCATTGTGAAGAAAAGAGTGATACTTGTGGGTCCTTCCACTACAACCAATAGGGACTTTTATAGCATTAGTTTATAGAGTTTTTTCAAAAATGTTATGGACTTGTGGTTGTTTAAGTAAATGATTTAGTAAATGGAGGGAGACAGAACAAGACAGCTATTCAGTTTTTTGTTCTTAAATTTATTATTTTCCTTTGGCTTATTTAGCTTCGATCATACCCATTTTGTTTCTGATCGATTAATCTCATGTTTCGTACTAATCGCTCAACTACATCATTTTTTTGCTCTCTCGTTCCGTAGTTGGAGAAGAGTCAAAGCTATATTTAGACATACTACACAAGTAGAGGCAAAGAGTCATTGTTCGGAGAGTCCTCACCAGGTTTGATATAATTTTTTCCCCTTGATTCTTTCCCAAGTACAAGCTGGGGTTTTAATCTTCATTTAGTAGCTTGTGATAATCATTCAAGGATTTGCACAGATTATGCAGGGTTGAATTTCCTTTAATCGGGGTGTGAGTTTTCATTCGGATAAGATTTTGGGCCTTTTGTAGTGTTTCATTCAAAACTATGGATTGTTAGTCTTAAAATTCTATTGTTGGAACTAGTAGGATGTGTTAAATTGAGCTTATGGGTTTCAAAAATTTAGATGTTGGTGCTCTAAGCTTCAGTTGGAATTGGTTTAGATGTTCTATACAAGTAAGCCCTTCATGCAAATAGAAGTAAAGAGATAAAACTTTATAGCATTTCTTGCTTGTTGCCTAGAATGACGGGTGTTTATATGAGAGCTTGTGTTCACTGTATCTCAATGGTCAGAGTTGGACTGTTGGAGTTTGTTGTTGTGAGTACTGAATCTCAATCTATATTCATTCCTTTCATAAGAGCTTGTGTTCAATGTATCTCAATGGTTGTCGGTTCCATAGGGGCATGTTTAGTTCATTATCTAGTATGACTTGTCTTAGTGTCTTTACGTATAAAAAAATTCATTCTTTTGAACTGCTTTGATAATTTATTTGAAGAAGTTCAATCATGCTGTATTTAAAAGTTAAAATACGGATTTCGGGAAGTGTTTCTAGTGTCTGGCAACCTCTTCTAGGAAAGTTTTGAAGCTTGTTTCCTTAACCAAAGATCCTAGTCTTTGTAACTTGAGCTTGTAAAATCTGTCATTCTGTTCATGCTCGAGTTCAGGCAACTTGGAAATGAATCGCTAAGTCCTTCACCACTACAAATAGGGCTTTTTATAACATTAGTTCATCGATCCTCTGTCCAAATGGTAGCCATTCCTTGAAATGCGAAGGAATTAATTGGGGCTATGTGACGGGTTAGATATTAATTGATGTTTCTCTTATTTGTTTGCTTGGATTTACATGGATATGGTTGGACAAACCAAAGTATATGCTGATTTGTTTGCTCTAGTAGTACCTTACATTTGACCTTTAATGGTTTTCCGTTTCATTTATTTCTACCCTCTTGTTGGAAAGGGTGACTTCATTACGGAATGGAATATTAGTGCGGTTTAAAAAGTACTAAATTTCTGCTGTAGTGAAGTCTTTTCTTTGTACGACTGGTTAGAGATTGTGGTCCACTTTAAGCTAGTCCCTTGTGTGATGTTTATGAGTATTCTCATGCTATCAGGTTTTAGATGTTGTTCCAGTTGCATGCCGTGCAGCAGCTAATGCTGGTATTCGGTCTGTTTCTGTCACCAACTTCAGGTAGCTTGCTATTGTTACCCTTCTTTTTTGTTGATTTATTGATTTTATTTTTCTTCCCGCTGAAAATTATGAAAACATATTTCAATTTATCACCTTTAGTGTCGATGCAAAATTTGTAAGTTCATGAGGAAGTTAGTATCAAACACGATTTATTTAGCAAAGGTGCTTATTTTGGATAGTCAAAGGCAAAGTTGATTGCTGATTTTGTGCTTCTATGCCAGTTTACTAGACTGGGTGTTGGTGTCCGTTTTGCAGCCGCAGTATCATTTTCCAATGTCTATAAGTCTGATATGTTTTCTTTAAGAGTGCTTCCCAAACTAAACCCTTAACCGAACTTTGACATAAAGAAAAAAGTAATAACGATATTGACTTCCCGTATTAGACAGACGGGAGAGCCTTGGACCGGGGCCAAGCTGAGTTTATAAACATATGCGGCCATGCCGCGGTGAATACCCATCGCTACTTCCAGTCGCAGTGTCCCTTACAAGATCTGGGTATCCAAGGATCATTCCGTCCTTCCATCGTAGAATGATTTATAGGAAGGATGAAAAGGCTGATCTACTTGACAGGTTGCTAGGTTCGACCATCACGTACGCGACCGCATAAGTCCTTCGGAAATAGGAAGGTAATTCGTAAGTCAGTGGACTGTTGGTTGGCTGCTGCTGATGGTTTTTTTAGACCTAATTCTGCTAATGATTATTAGGCCTTGGTCCTGGTTATTGTACTAGTATTTTGCTTGTCTTTTTGAGGTATGGCCAGGTGGTTTGTGTGGTGTTTACTTGAGCTCACAACCATCCCCAGGAACCACCTGAGTAAACCAGCATCCCTACCACAGACTTGAATACAGAGTTGTTCCCCAAACTTTTTCCATTATTCTTCTCTGAAACTTCTAGACCTTGCACTCTAGGGCCAACACACCTTAGCTTAATTCAGCCTTTTTTTTTGTAAATTAGAATGGTCGAGTATCAGTGTTTCACCATTCTCACTACAACAAAATTGACATACTATAGCATTAATTTATAGCTGTAACAGTGTTGTATCTTTAATGAGTAGTATTAATTGCGATTTTCAGTGTTCAATGGTTGCTAACTTAGATGTACCGTTTCAGCAAACAGGATGAGCCACAAAGAGTAGATCATCCAGTGGCAAAGAGACTACTGGCACCAGTTCTAAACCAATGCCTGCTAAAGTCTATATTCGTATGCCCCAGGTAAACATTGATCTTGCTCTTTCTTTGATTACCAGCACTACTGCAGTTATTTATTTATTTTTTTGATCAGCAAGCTGCAGAGCTGCAGAGAACGCCGGAACTAACTCGGGTCCCTGTGGAACTACTATTGCATGGCCACAAGGTTCTTATGAACTCTACACCAAGGTAATGCACTTTTTTTTCACTTCCAAAGTTGTTGAACAAGTTAAATATGGCTCGTTGTTGGCTTGAGGTAAATTTAGCATTTATAGGTGCTTGCCTATGCTGGATCTTTAGGATGCAATTTCTGATTCTCTATATTGAGATTAGGCTTATGCTTTTTAGGAAAAAAGAGCTTATATCTTTCCCATGTTTATCCTGAAAGCAAATGACACAAGTGAACCTTCTCAAATAGTATGATTATCACTTGAAAATGCAGCCATAATCAACTACTCTGTAGCTGGTTCCCGGGAGATTATCTTTATCTCTGGTTGTTCTTCTTTGTAATCTGTCCCAGTTTTGTTATGAACCAGTCGTCAATAGATCGTGGATTCTTGATCGCTTTTCTTCCATTGTTATAGGTACTTAAAGTAATTATAATTACCCTCCGACTCGAACTACTTACAAGGGATGCAACATGGTACTAATGATAAATTGGATGACGATGGTCTTGAACCTCCTATTAACACACTGAATTTGTGAAATCTGAGTTTGTTTGGAATTTGGACTTCTTTGCCTGGCTTTTATAGTATCGTGTAGAAATACAAGAAATTAGCTAGGTAATATTATAGTATCGTGTAGTGCTCTAGTGTCTTTGGCATGAGAATAAAACAGTTCATTGAGCTCACCACTAGGACTGATACATGTATGCTGCATCTCAACAAGAGTATACTTAACGTAGGTCCAATAAAGACCCAAACTCAAAGTTTTTTGATAGTGGTTCTTGTTTCTGCTACTGTCTTTTGGCTCATGGTTGTTGCCAATGTTTTAAAAATTGCTAGGCACTAGTCAAGTGAAAGAAGGGCGCCTACCGCTTAGGTGACGACTAGTACCCCATTGTTTTACTATTGATAAACCATGTTGCTTAGCCAATGATGGAATTTTCTGCATAGAGAATAAAGGCTTGGCAATCTTCTCAAACGAATTTGTATACTGCGACGTTTATGAAGTTCATTGGTTGGAAATTTTGATTGTCCATTCAAATTGAATTTTTTTCTTCTTTTACATGTGTAGGTCTGTGGGTTGAAGGAGAAGATCGGTGTTCTACGACTTTTTGTTGAAGATATAGAGATATGAACATATGCGAGTGCTGGTTGGACATAGTTGAAGACTTTTCCTTGACGTATATTACTTTCTTTTTGTTGTCAAGTCTTGTAGTCTACATTTGGGATATAGATATCTAGGGTGCACGTGGACTCTAATAATTTCCTTGTAGTTAGAGTTAATATAGTACTTGATTTTGGAATGTTGTTTATAAATGGATATTCAGTTGCTCTATATGCATATATATAATTTGGCGTGAGCTTGTTTTGAATGAGATTAATGATGTTGAAAGTGTTCGGGACAGATTTATGCTATTAAAAAATAGCTCCTAAACATTATAGCATTTTGTGGAAGCTATTAATAAACCCTCAAATACAGCATTCTCGGAAGGCTATTAAAAAATATGTCAAACATAGCATTCCAGAAATTCAATTGAAAACTTCACCTGATATAGCATGCTCAAAATGCTATTAATAACAATATCAACTACAGCATTCGAAAAGTGCTATGGAAAGTATGCCAAATATAGCAGTCCAAGAATGCTATAGAAAACCTGAACCCTTTTATAATGGCGGCTAACACCGCTTTCTCCAAAATGCTATGTATAACCTTTCATAGCATTTTTCACCCGCTATAAAAAGTCACTTTTCTTGTAGTGGCGCTCAAGGGTGATGACTTGAGCGCTCAACCCTCATTCCACCCACACATTTTCCTTGCTGGTTTTTAATGTTTGATGATGCTTTAAGACTTTGAACCATTACAGAAACATCACACAAGTATCACCTCACTTTAGAAATCACCAGAAAATGCTTAAAACATTCTTGCTTTAGAGCCAGTTTGAGCGCTCAAAGCTCATGGATTGAGCGCTCAAACCAACTTTGCAAGGGAGAGAAGGATTCAGATCACAAACGCTACTCTGACAACTTATACATACCAACAAGGAATTAAATCATAATCCATCATCAGAATTGCTGGAAAATTGCAAATAAGCCAAGAACAGTTTGAGCGCTCAAGGATCTGACCTTGAGCGCTCAAGCCATAACATGGCTTTCCAATTTTTGACCTTTTAAACAGATTTCAAACTTCCTCAGGATCACCAAAGGCATAAAATGAAGTTTCAAAAGGTTAGACAGCCACTGTTTTGCAGTTGAATATAAGAAATTCGTAGATTTTGATCTTTGATCACCATAAAACGGTTAATTTATATTCATGCATGTAGTTTTGGTGTGGAAATAAACTGCTTTGAGAGTTACATGAACGAAATTAACTTTTAAATAATGATCAAAACCAAAAGAAAGCTTAGAAGTTAGCAAAACAGAGGCTTATTCAGTACTAGGTTTGAGCGCTCAAGGCCAGAGGCTTGAGCGCTCAAGCCTGTTGTAACTGCAGATTTGAAAAAGGTTTTTGAGCAACTTTCAGACCTTTGTGAGTTCAATGCAAGTATAGAGAACTTGCTTAAACTCACTAGCCTTCCTCAGAAGGATCAAAACAGTGAGTTTATCACTTGTTTAACTACCTTTCGGAAATGATTGCAACTTGAACTTGATTTTGGGCTTTAAGATGACGATTGTGGACGTTTTTGGCTTATAATCTGAACGAATTGAACAATGTAGGTGGTTGATCGATGATCAAGGGTCGAATTTCTGGGTTTTATGAATGGTTTTGTAGATGGTTTTGATGGTGGATGGGTGGTTTTGTAGAGAGAGAGAGAGAGAGGATGGGTTTTCTGGTGGAATCCTAAGGTGAGGAGTGTCTGAGTTCGTCCTCAAAACCAGGGGTAGTGGGTGGCTTTTATAGAGTGAGTGGGAGGGAAGAGAGGAGAGAGAGGAAGTGGGTTTGTGTATTTAGGAGTATTCTAGGTGTATTTTAGGACTTAGTGGAGTGTATTATACATGTAGAGATCGTATAAGATCAACCCCAGACGCTCCCATGCAGGAAATCTCATGATGAGATACTCTGCAAGTTGCTGACTGGACCAGAGTTGAGCGCTCAAAGCCGTGGGCTTGAGCGCTCAAGGTGCTCCTCAGGGGTTTGAGCGCTCAAAGCCATGGGCTTGAGCGCTCAAGGCTATGGATGGCAGTTTGCTGGCTTGGCTTGATTTGGCCGTGCTTGGGTTGGTTTGGCACATTTTGATTGTTTGGGTGGTGCTTGGTTGGTTTTGATCAAATTCAAGTCATTCTCACAAGTTCCAGGTAATCATGATTGGTCCGTTTCATCATTGGAAATGCACGAGCGTATCTCGGGTTCAAAATTGGGGTGTCTACACCATTTTTCATATCGAGTGCAAAATTGAAAGGACTGTACACCAATTCGAAACTATTTGACAATGAGTGGACAGGTCTCAAATTCTATTAAGTGATTAATTCCATACCCAAGTAATGTAGGACAACTACTCTATCCCTTCCTCCGGTGCAACTGCATTTAATAAAGCAAATCGATCACGCCGATGCTCACAAGAAATAGATGGTTAATCATCAGGAAGTCAAATAGGTCTTGCCGTGTAGAACACGTGATTTTCGGCAAAAGCAAAATGGCACATTACGTATCATACTGTTGCCGCGGTAAGTCGATAATAAATTGCTAATATTGAAGATTACATAACATATGCATGTGCATAGCTTAGATGATAGATGCACCATATTAGGGTGGCCATACCCCTCCCTCCATCAGATTATCAGAAATCGGCTCCAGGTAGGTAGTTTCTTGGCCAATCGGCCAGCTTTACTCTTGAGAAACCCAGTCTCACATCAAGACCGTCATATGTGTTAATCTTAACATTCCTAAGTGATCACTTCAGGCCACATTAGAATCAGAGGACATTGAACCGTTAACTACCACCTGGCACATGCCGTTGCCCGGTAAAAAAAAGACGAATAGGGCCAGAAGACCAACTTTTATCTATACTCTTCTATATCATACCAAATTTTGATACATGTGCTATACGTGATGCATTTAGACCTCACGTCAAGTTTCGGGCGATTCAGAGCTCGTTTGCTATTTTTGGAGACACTGTGTTTCCTGAGACGGCCTATATCATGTAAGGCTGCTCAAAAAAACCGGTGAACCGTGAATCTGGTCTAGACCGAACCGATCCACACATTTTGGATTTTAACCGTGGATTAATGGTCCGGACACGGATTCAAAAAATAAAAAACCGTGACTCGCGGTCCGGACACGGATTTTGATTTTGAAACTGTGGATTAACCGATCCGGACCGTGAGATTTTTATTATAAATGTATTTTTTTTTAAATAAATATATATGTATTTTTGTAGCCTACTTTGTTTGGAATTCCAAAATGATATCTGCGTTTTGTGCTTGTGACTGTCTATTTATGTGTGTTTGTTGTCTATTTATAAATTCATTTTTACCATTCTGAAGCTTCCTGTAAAATTTCACGTCAATCCAACTTCGTTTGGTCATCGAATCGCTTGCAGCGCTACAAATCAACCAAGAACTAAATGATCGGTTTTTCTCGATCTTCAGGACATAACCTGGAAAAATGAATGTTGCCATGATGTCTTGAAAACCTCAAAACTTTAGGAGGACCACCATTGGCAAATCTGGATTGAAACACCCTATCCAAGAACAGCCGAGTGAGAACACATCACGCAAAGCGGGGCAAAACCCCACAGGTTCCCTAGCCATAGGCACCTGTCCCAAGGTAGCTTATGGAAGGCCGCCACATGGTAGGTGCTCTTGGGATTGGTGCCTACCATCGCTATAAATATCCCCTCAACCTCCTGACTTCAATTTACACACCTCTTACACTCTCCTCTCTCACACAAAGCGATTTAAGTCCCATTGTGGCGCTCTGACTTCTTTTTTGATGAATTTTAGGGTGGACATATCGGCCCGAAAAAATCCGTGTTCCTCTCTTGAGTCATAGTTTGATGGGCCTGGGTTGGCCAATATTCAAACTACAACTCGGAGCTCCAATACTGTGCGGAAGCTCTACCGAATTTCTCTCAAAAGAAATACTGAGATACAGAACCATGTGGAAGCTTTGCCGGATTTCTTGCAAAGGAAATGTTAGCTTCACAAATCCTTGGGAAACTTTGCTCGATTTTCGACGTATTCAAATCATCCAATTCCCGCCGGAGGCTATACCCAGCTTTCATTAGAATATCAGGGCGATTCTTATATTTCCAGTGGAAGCTCTATCTGATTCTTTATTCAGGGTTCGAGTCTGGAGTCCGTAAGTGACTTTTTCTCAACTATTTATATCTTCCTGCTTAGCTAATTTAACATGTAAGTAGTATACTTAGAATTTTGGCAGCCCGACCGCTGTCCTTGGGCTGGGCCCACATCTAAAGCCAAATATTAAAAACTATGTATTTTTTAATCAGTCTATGAATATGGTGAGTCGAGAGAATCTACTTAATCATAAACGTGTCTACTATCCAGCACCGAAGTTCGCACTGAAGCAATTGTTTCATCATGAGAAATTGTTTCATCATCGGTGTTTTCCCAAGGCGAGGCTTAAACATTAACAAAGCGAACTTAGGGTATCTATAGATGCCCCTCTTTGACAGTGTCCAATAGCCACAAGGCATACTCGGAAGAATGCCAAAGCCATAAATAGACTCAAATTTGGCATTTGTAAACATGTTAAACATCAAAAATCAAAAGAGTTTTCAAAAAACAAGTTCATGGTCACACTGTAAGGTCGCCAGTACATTCAAATACGGAAAATCAGACCAAACGTAGTTTGAGAAAGAGATATTGAGACGTGCGGAGCTATAACACAAATGACATCATGTCATAAGCTATAATGGGCCTGTGGACGGTCGATTTCCACCGGTTGGGTTTTCGAAACGATTCGAAAGATAAATAGAGTCGCCACCCGGGTTTTTGGAAAATGATTTGGGACCCGAGAAACCAATTTGAAAGTGATCGAGAAAATGACTCATAAAACAATTTGGAAACCAGAGATTCGTTTCGGATTCGGGAGCCAGGTTACGAACGGGGAAGGGTTTTAATGCACCCCGTTCGCCCGATTAAAAATCGGTTTTTACTAAACATTTGTGGATTTTTTAGAATACAATTTTGTTGCTGAATATTAACAGATAAGTATTTCAAATCAAACAAAGCAGACGATAATAATGAAAAAGCAAATAACTACCACGTAATTTACAGTAAACATGCGAAAATCCAAACTTCAGACTGATCATGCAAGGCACTGTTCAAAATTTCGGATTTTACCAAAAAAATGTGTCGTGCGGCACACTGGGTGTACCGTGCAGTACAGAGAGTGTGCCATGCGGCACTGTTCATCGGTCAACGGTCAAATTTTCAAAGGAGTACCGTACAGTACTCCACGTGTACCGTGCGCCACAGTAGGAGTGTCGTGCGGCACTATTGGCTGCACAACAGTTTAAAACTTTGGTTTTCGAAAAGACTGAAATGAAGCACATACAAGGCATGAAATACGGTAAAAATTAGACTACTTTGAATGGGAAAACAGTGTGTTTAAGTACGGAATGTTCCTCCTCATTAAACCGCCCCGTACGAGGCGTTGTTTTCACCGTACGGCGCGACCGGGAGGTGTGAAATCAAACTGGTTTTAATGTGTCATGGGCATACCAAGCATGGAAGTGATATTGGAGATCACCCCATACTCGGTACCCCTCCCCTCAGGGTACCAAACTCAAGGAATTTGGCGAAACGGATTTATACCTCGGCTTTGGAACTCTTGGATTGAACTTGTTTCTTGGACTTCTGAACGTGGCTTGGGCTCCTATGAACTTCCAACTTTTCTCTGGTGTAATGGCAAGGAGGATTGAAGGTTTGGATTTGAGCGAGCTTGGAATGACTATGTTACGGTTTTGGAACCGAAAACAGAGGGTTGGGTTTGTTTGATTGGAATTTGCTTTGGGGGAGATTGAGTTGATTTTCTGGAGATTAGAGGTTGTGATGAGGATGATTGACAGTAGGGATGGTATTCAAGAGTGAAATTTCATGATTTTCTGTGTTCACCAATTTCTTCGATCTCTCTCCCCTCTCTCTTTGAAACCGATCGGTATTTATAAGGGAGGAGTGGCCTTGTTCTCCAAGCAAACTTGGTGCTCACATCAGATGATGATGGCTAGGAGGTAGCATTGAAGCTCTGCACGAAACCATGATGAACAGGGGGAACGATTGTCAACATTTGAGCTGCTGGGAATTCTGCAAAAGTTGTGAGACAAGTGACAGTGCCGTACGGCATACAAACTGTGCCGTGCGGCATACTTTCTGTACCGTGCGGCACATCTGACCGCCAAAATTCAAAAAGCTACCGTACGTGACTCTGGCTGTACCGTGCGTGAGAGATGAGTACCGTACGGTACTGTTGACTTTGTTGACTTGGAGAATTTCAATCCGAGCATTTCCTTTCATCATCGGGGATTTGAATGTATACGAGAGTCTCATTTTGGGGTGTCTACAGTTGCCCCTCTTTGACGAGACTTGTGAATCATTGTGTGATAAAAGTTGCGTCAAAGACAGAAGACACCCCTCGATGTGAACATCTTCGCACAAACAAGCAAGTAAATATGATGCATGCGGTCGTGCTCGAAAAAGAGCTGCCTACGTACCCCATTGTAGGGATCAGACCAGCGTAGTTCATCAGGGCTTAATGCAAAACGTAAATTGGTGACTAGAAAACATACCTTGATCGGTTCACAGGAATTGTCACTCTTTCTTTCAACGAGGGAAAAACGAATGATGTGCTGTGAATGTAACCAGCGAGATAGAAACCAGTTGGTGCTTTGAGAGAATTGTGGTTAATGCCGTTTACGAAACCCGTTGTTGTTGATATGACCGTTGTTAATGCCGTTGAGGACTTACGAAACCAGTAGTTGGTGATAAAACTGTTGTTAATGCCTTTGAGGACTCACGAAACCAGTCATTGGTAATAAAACTGTTGTTAATGTCGTCGAGGACTTACGAAACCGTTGGTGCTGATAAAAACTTGTTGTTAATGCCGTTGAGGACTTACGAAACCATTTGATGTCATTCTGTTTTTGAGATAACCGTCGTTAATGCCGGAGAGAACTTACGAAACCACTTGAGTGCTCGAATATTGTTGTTAATGCCGTCGAGGACTTACGAAACCGTTGGTGCTGATAAAAACTTGCTGCCAGTGCCGTTGAGGACTTGCAAAACCATTGGATGTCCGAGAGAACCGTCGTTAATGCCGTTGAGGACTTACGAAATCATTGGTGCCGAGACAACTGTTGTTAATGCCGTCGAGGACTTACTAAACCATTTGATGCTGATAAAAACTTGCTGTTAGTGCCGTTGAGGACTTACAAAACCATTGGATGTCCGAGAGAACCGTCATTGATGCCGTTGAGGACTTACGAAACCATTGGTGCTAACAAGGGGGGTTTGACGGCGATCACTTCTTGAAAAATTGACTTTTTGGTGCCAAAACCTTCAGATGTATACCGTGCGGCATCAAAATTGCGACGTGCGGTGGAGTAGGAGTATCGTGCGGCAAAATCGGCAAAGGGATGTATCGTGCGGTACTTGAGGTGTGCCGCGCGGTAGAGGTTATGTGCCGTACGGCACAAGCGGTTTTTATAACCGCCCGAAATCGTTTTGTTTTCTCCCACTTTCAACACTTTCAAACTCTTCAGTCGGTTTGTTTCAGAGAGAGTAGGAGTGCGACAACTATTACCCCTCCCATTCTTCTTCTTCTTCCCAACTTTACCCAAATTTCTTCAATCCTTCGGTTAAAAATCTTCCAAAACCCATACTCTCACTTCCGAAATACACCGGTTATGGCTGATTCCGGCGAGGGAGAGGACGGTTCCATCGCGTCTGCTACTGATTCGTCATCATCGGCACATAGAGAGGGCAATACGACTTCCGGCGAGCCCGGGAGTGACTCGTCCGTGAGTCTCTCGGCCGAGGTTGGCCCATTTGCTACAGACCCGGTTCACGGATCATCTCGTACGGCACCGGTTGGGGCCGAAGCAACGCCATTTGTACCGGACACAAGACCGACGGATCTTGGTGATGCTCAAACCGGTGAGACCTCCACTCCGGCAGCGCTACAGGGCACTACGGGTACTGATGATGCCACGGTGATGGGCGGTAGTGACAACTTGGGTACCGCACGGCATACTGAGAGTGCTGTGGGTGGTGCTAGGAGTGTTGTGCCAGTAGATTCGAGTACCGTGGGTACTGCTAGAGATGACCGGAGTATCGTACGGCATACCGAGAGCGCCGTAGGTGATGGTCAGAGTACCGTGGCTAGCCATGAGGGTCCAGAGGCTATGGATATTGATCCTACAGGTATGGGTGCTTCACCTTCTGATATTGCGATGAGCCTTAGTGGGATTGATGTTGTTATAGAGAGAGCCTGTGCCCAGGAGAGTGAGTCTCAGACTGAGGGCATTCTGAGGGATGTTTTGGAGGCTACATTCGTGACTGAGGTTACCGTAGGTGGTGAGGATGTTGCTACTGACGTAACGGTGATTAGGGGAGGTCCCAGTGATAGGGATGTTCTGGTTGAGGATGTTGCTGGAGGGAGTAGTACTGAGAGTGAGGAGATACCATTGGTGAGGCGCATTGCTCCAGGTCCGGCCATTGCGATTGGTACCGCCAGAGTGCCAGAGGAGAGTGCTGAGAGAGAGACAGAGGTTTCAGAACCTCCGTTGTTTACTCCTGCTGTTGGTTCTTCCCGTAGGTCTGGTTTGACTTTGGCAGATACTTTGGAGGGGGCGAGAGATGAGGACATAGCAGCTACTTTGCAGGAGTTTCCTCGGTTTGAGAATGTTCTGGTTCAGGAGGGCATGGCATCCATTGTCAGGGATGTTGAGCAGGAGGAGAGAGAGAGAGAGACTGAGGTGGCCGCTGAGGAGGTACGTGTGACCATCGTTCGGGAGGTTGAGTTGGCACTGGAGCACAGAGCTCCTTTTACACCTGCCACTTATGTGCCACGGGTGCACTTCTTTGTTCCTCAGGGGTGTGACACATATACTCCCATGCTGCCCGTGTACTTGGATACGAATGTCATTCGTGACCGCTCGACCCACATCGCTTACAAAAATCCTCTGGTATGCATCTTGTTTATTCCTTACTGCTTGTATCTGTTTGCTATTCATTCTTTTTGGCAATGACTGATAGAAATTGTGCTTATGTCTTTGTTTTGCAGACCCAGAGATCCATGGGTGGTTATGGAGGTTCTGCGAGTTCTCTGGCATACTACAGTGCCTTGCCGTCGAGTGTGAGGGCCTTGGTTGATGCTTCTGGGTTCACCATCTTTATCCGGCTCTTGACAGTGACTCGGACAGACTGCAAGTTGATACGAGCCCTGGTAGAGAGGTGGTGGGATACCACCAATACTTTTCACTTCAGATTCGGGGAGATGACCATTACTCCCCTTGACTTTGCTGCAATCACTGGTCTGAGAGTTGGAGGTGAGCCCATCCCGTTTGACTCAGAGCTGTACTTGGACACTGCTGCTATAGAGCATTACTTGGGGAGGAGGCCTGGAGGCATTGAGCCGGGGGTGAGGTACACTGTCTTGGTGGATTTCTGGGACCACGAGCTGGGGTCAGAGGAGGAGGCTAGGCAGATGGCGAGGGCTTACCTGTTGTACCTTTTTGGTGCTTCCCTGTTTCCGAACAGGCAGGGCATGGTGCACTTGGGTTGGCTACCAGCGCTGGAGAGCTTGGAGACTGCTGGGAGATTTGACTGGGGTGGTGCTGGCTTGTGCACCGTGTACTGTTTCTTGGGTTGCGTCTGCCGTGGAGTAGGTACGAGCCTTGGTGGCTACTGGAGAGTTCTAGAGGTAAAACTTGCTAGCATTTCTCCTTTGTGTAAACCATAATAATGCCTTATCCATATTCCTTGATTTGATTGCTTTCTGAACATGCAGGTGTGGGCTTATGAGGTACTGGGAGTATTTGCCCCAGCCAATTCGCATAGCAATGAGGATGTGCTTCCGCGTGCTGAGAAGTGGGGATTGGAGTACACAGGGGAAGGTGACCATAAGGGAGATTTGAGGAGCTTCAGACTTTTCCTTGATTCTACCACGGGAGATAGAGTAAGCTTCTTGGTGATCAACCTTTCAAGTTCTTTTGCACTTTCATTTCTGAAAATGACAAGCCCTCGTCCTTGCAAGTGAGGTGGAATGTTTGGCATAGGTCGCGCAGGGATTACCTGGTTAGGAGCAGGGAGTTGACACGGAGTCGAGTGTTGCAGGAGTGCCCGTACGGCTGGCGATGGTACTTGGGTGACAGAGTTTCTCGTCAATCCCTCGGGATTGACCATTTCAGAGTGCCTTCGCCCCTGCCTCCACTTGTTCAGAGGACTGAGGAGTATACTCGAGCTGAGATAGAGAGATATACAGTGCCGACGGAGGTGATCTTCAGTCCTTCGATAGACTACGAGGGCTACTTGAATACTCACTTGGCATATGATCTGAACATGGAGAATCATTTAAGAGCTGCCCCTGCTTTACCTGAGTTGAGGAGAGAGATTGAGGTAGTGACTGCTGATGGAGCGCTAGGAGTAGTGACGGTGCCTCTTATTACTCCCACAGTTATTCTTGCCACGACAGAGGTGACTTCTGATTGCTTTATTTGCTTCAATTACTTCCTCATACCAATATCCCCTGTATTGTTGATGCTTCTTTGTATTTCAGATTCCTGTTGAGTGGGCGGCGGCGTCGTACCAGCTGGTGCAAGACTTGCAGGCTATGGTCCGTCAGTTTGTGATGGGCATAGCTCCAGAGGTACGCCCGTGAGCTGAGCCAGGAGTTGTACTTGGTCGTGGGCAGAGAGCCACCAGAGAGAGGATACCAGCTCGAGGTTCCAGGGAGGCTGGCAAAGGTACAGGCCGAGGTGCTGGAGAGGCTAGCAGAGGTAGAGAGACCAGCCGCGGCACTCGCAGGAGGAGAGAGAGTACCAGTAGTGAGAGAGGAGCTAGCCGAGGGGCTACCCCTAGTGCTGAAGCTGCTGAGGTATACATTAGACTTGCCTTTCCTTTCTGTTGATCATGCATGCTTTTCATCATACCTGACAGACTTTTTGTTGCTTATACAGGGAGCATCGGGTTCCCGGAATGCTAGGCGTTCAGCGCCTCGAGCTACTTCAGTGACTCCACCTTCAGGCCGAGTCCTCCGTTCTTTTGAGAGACGGAGAGAGAGTGCACAGCAGAGGGAGGAGTCTGCGGAGAGCAGTAGTACTGAGGGTGATCCTGCTATGCCAGAGGAGTATAGACCTCGGGGACATGCTCCACCGAAGCGTCTTCGTACCTGAGACAGTTATCAGTAGTAGCATTTTATTAGGTGGGGCCTGCGTGCCTCGTTTTGGTTTGGGCGCTTGTTTAGCCCTCTGTGTAGATGGCCTGCAAGCCGTAGTAGTTGACTTAGCATTGGGCCTGTTTGCCCCTGGATATGGTTACACTCATGACGTGGATATCTTGATTTTGGTTTTATAAAAACTTGCGCCTTTGATTCGTTTTTATTCATATTGGCAATGAATTTGGAAAATCAAATTTTGCACGTGAGTATTTAGTTAAAACAGCTGAATTGAGACTAACAAACTTGTATATGGAAAGCTTGACTCGTATCCATGGTTGTGACTCACAGGACTCAGTGAAACAATGGAACTAACTTTCAAGTTTACATGTATGAGGTATGGACAAATGATAATAGAACAATGCTTGTTGTGTGCATGTGCGGACATTGTTGTTGACAAATGTATGGAATGACTTATGCATATGACATGATGCACATGAATTGATTAAACTCGCGAGATAACAATATCATGAAGTATAGCTTGCCAGTGTTTCCATCCTTGATGCACAAGTTTCCGAGACACTTTGATCATTGAAATTTGGTTGGGGCCGTCAACCGATCCTTCCACTAAGTCGTATGCGCGCGTCACGGCTTGTATGCACAGGCTATGTGCCCAAGAGAAGCATGGAATGAGTTCCGGACGCTTAAAATCCAATTTTGCTGAAATTGGCCAGTTGTGCCATGCGGCATCCAAAACTGTGCCGTGCGGCACTCTTAGTGTGCCGTGCGATACTGGCCTAACAATGCCAAAAATTTTGCAACTTGCAGCCGATTTCTGGTCCTTCTTTTTGGCTTTTCATTACTCCAATGCACGTCCTAGGGTCTTGAAGGGCCACTGTGAGGTACCCTTTGAGAAGTTGCATAAATTTAGCATGATTCCTTGCGGTTTTCGAGTCGGCATGTTTTTCGAGACGGCCGTTCTTTGGAACTTCAAACTTTGTATCGTTCTTCATGCATGGCAGCTATAAAAGCCCTTCATTTCACCCTTCATTCATATTCCAAATTCATAAACTTCTTCTTTGTTCACCCCCCTCACAATGGTGGTGAGTTTCTCGGCTTTGATGCGCCCTTGGCTCGATGACCTTGATGGCTTGGACTGGCTCCATTTTCGGGGTCACAGGCTGACTTCCTTTCGTTACATTCGAGACGTGTCTATACGTCTGGAGTTGTTGCGAGCTGCAACACAATTCTGGGACCCTGAGGTGCATGTTTTTCGCTTCGGTCTCCATGAGTTATGCCCCACCGTGGAAGAGTTCTATGCATACATTGGAGGTTTTGATTTGCTGGAGCCTATCATTCCTCTCCAAGGAGTTGGTTTTGTCCCAGTGCTGTCTTCCAAACTCGAGATAAGCGACAATGCTGCCAAGTCCATGATTCGTGGAGGTTTTCTGAACATTCCACGTCTTATCGAGGGATTCCGCTCCAACGACTTTGCTCTGTGCTTGTGTTTATTGGCTGCCTTTTTGTTTGTGCAATCTGATGGTCAGGCAAGCTCTTCCCTGGTTGGTGTGGCTATGCAAATTGGGGAGTGCAAAGACGTGGCTCCCATGGTTTTGGCTGAAACTCTGATGGGTTTAGATGGAGTTCATGCCGGTAGGACCGACGTCTTCGAAGGTAGTCCTTTGCTCCTACAGGTAGGCTTCTCACTCAGCTTTCCTTTTTCTGGTTTTTCACTCGTTCTCATTTTACCTCAACGCTTGGTTCAAGATCGTCTAAGGCTTCTTACTTGTTTTCTCTCTTTCACACAGCTGTGGTTATGTGACAAGGCTAATCTGTTGGAGCCTGTGCCAAGAGACCGGGTTCATGAAACTCAAGGGTTTGTTATCAGGAACTTCAGGGAGGTTTTCGATGATGTGGGAGGTTGGATTCAGGTTCTTTCCCAGCTCATAGAAGAGGTGATCTCTTGGCGCTTGACTTGGATTGATCCTCCTGACATGGCTATCAGCAACATGGGGCGTCAGCGAGTAGTTTTGGCGGGTTTGACCCGATGGACTTTCTATATTCCAAACCGCATCCTCCGTCAGCTCGGAGCTCGTCAAGTACCTCCGCCTGCGGGACCTGAGGACTTCGTCATACCAAATTTCAATGTTGCCACATTCAGGGCTTATCAGAACAATTGGAGGGAGTGTATGACCATTCCAAGAGATGGTTGACAAGAGATATTGAAGCAAGAAACAATGGAAATTAAGACAGACTTTAGACCCGATCTTACTGTGCCTGAAATAAGTCGTGTACTCAATGTTTGTTGTTTGCTTCTTTTTGGAAAGTTTCATGCTCAGCCATGTAATCGAAGAAGTTTGTTTGAATAAAACTTGAGTTTTGAGAATTTTCCGTTCTTGATTCTTACCGGTTCTGTTTGTGAAACCTGAAATGTGCATAATGACTTGGAATCAACTCAAAAGATTGTGACCGAACCTCAGGGTGAGGCTGCCTACGTATCCCTTATAGAAAGGAATCAGGTCATGACGTAGTTCAGGACTACAAGTGTTTTGGTTAGGGTTCACTCGGGTATTTACACTCTCCTTTTATGCTCTGAATTTTGCCTAGTACCGCCCTTTCGGGTTTTCGGTCTAGCGAGCTTTGATTAATTTAGCCTTATCTTTTGCCTAGGCCGCCCTTTCGGGTTTTCAAACCTAGCAGGCCTTTTGCTCTAATTTTTTCCTGGAACTGCCCGCCCTTGCGGTTTTCAGTCCAGCGAGCTTCTCTCAGGGGTAATATCTCTTGAGTTGATCCAAGTTGACCAGAGTAGAGAATTCATTGCCGTCCAGATCGATGAGTTGCGTTGCGCCTCCGGACAAGATCTTCTTGATAATATAGGGGCCGACCCATTTTGGTCGAAACTTCCCACGCGGATCGAACACTGGAGCCCGAATCTCCTTCAAAACCATGTCGCCTTCCTGTAAATCCCTGATTTCACCTTCTTGTTAAAAGCACGGGCTATTCGGCGCTGATATCCCTGGACATGATATAACGCTTTAAGCCGCCTTTCATCGAATAACATGAGTTCTTCGAATCTTGCGTTTTGCCATTCTGCTTCATCAATTCCTGATTCTGCCACAATTCTTAAAGACGGGATTTCGAGTTCGATGGGGAGAACAGCCTCCATGCCGTAAACCAAAGAGTAGGGTGTTGCCCCTGTCGGAGTTCGGATGGATGTCCGGTATCCCCACAATGCTAAAGGCAGTTGTTCGTGCCAATCTCGCGCAGACTCGATGGTTCTCTCCAGTATAGACTTGATGGTTTTGTTGGCCGCTTCCACAGCTCCGTTGGTTTGCGGTCGGTAAACAGTTGATTTATGAACTTGGATCCCGAATTCTTCAAGAGTTTCTGCCGCTCTTCCTTTGAAATGAACCCCGTTGTCTGACACGAAGGCTTGAGGGACCCCATATCTGTAGATGACATTCTGCTTGATGAAATGAGCAACCTGGACCGCAGTGAGGGTCGTATAGGAAGCAGCTTCAACCCACTTGGTGAAATAATCAATTGCGACCAAGATGAATTTGTGCCCGTTTGATGCTGCAGGCGTGATTCTGGCGATAACATCTATGCCCCATACGGAAAAAGGCCAAGGCGAGGTCATGGAATGCAATTCTGATGGCGGGACATGCATGAGATTGGCGTGAATCTGACATTTGTGACATCGTTTCACATACTTGACACATTCAGTCTCCATGGTTGACCAATAATAGCCTTGCCTTAAGACCTTCTTGGCGAGCATCATGCCATTCATATGAGGGCCGCAAACTCCTTTATGTACTTCTTCCATGATTCGACTGGCTTCTTCTCCGTGTACACACAGTTTGTGTGTTCCGCAATGAGATCTCCGATATAGGTTTCCTCCGCAAATGATGTACTGAGATGCCAACCTCCGAAGAGCAACTTGGTCTTTCTTATCGGTTCCCGCTGGATACTCGCCTCTTTCGATGAAGTTCCAAATGCCGTGATACCATGGCAGGCCGTCGTTTGGCTCGTCAAAGGTCATGACGTACTCATAGACCGGCTTATCTCGTTGTTCAATCACAATTGGCCTGAGTCTGACTCCGTTCGATATCTCAACCATGGAGGCTAGTGTTGCAAGGGCATCGGCAAACCGATTCTTCAATCTTGGCACATGTGTGAAGGTGACCATCTGAAATCGCGGGATCAAATCATCCAAGTCTTGATGGTAGGGTTTCAACTTGTCTTCCCTGACCTTCCAATCTCCATTTGCTTGTGACACCACTAAGTTCGAGTCTCCAACCACTTCTAGTCTTTTGACTCCAATTTCCAAGGCAGCTTCCACTCCTACGATGCAAGCTTCATATTCTGATTGGTTATTAGTGACTTCGAAGTTTAGCTTAAAAGCAAGAGGGATATGCGATCCTTCTGGGGAAATTAGTAGTACTCCGATACCAAATCCTTTCTGATTGGCTGCCCCGTCGAAATATAACATCCAGACATCATTGGTGGTTGTCATCACACTTTCATCCGGGAATTTGAACTCCACATCTTCTGATCCTTTCACAGGGTGATTGGCAAGGAACTCGGCGACAGCTCTTCCTTTTACTGACTTCCTGGTGACATACTTGATATCGAATTCTGCTAGCAAAAGCAACCATCGTGCTAACTTGCTTGTAAGCGCAGGTTTCTCAAATAGATATTTGAGAGGGTCCATTCGAGAAATCAGCACTACAGAGAAAGCCAACATATAGTGTCTCAACTTCTTGGAAGCCCAGACCAAAGCCCAACAAGTCTTCTCCAGAGAAGTGTATCGTTCTTCACATCCAACCATTTTCTTGCTTATGTAATACACGGCTTTCTCAGATCCGCCTTCTCCTTCTTGTGTTAGCATGCATCCCATTGCTGATGGAGTGACTGACAGATACAGAATCAGAGGTTGCCCTGGCACTGGTGGCATCAGGACTGGAGGATTCTGCAAATATTTCTTGATTGTTTCAAAGGCTTTCTGACACCTGTCATCCCATTTGAATGGCACGCCTTTCTTAAGAAGATGAAACATCGGCTCGCAAGTTGTGGTTAACTTGGCGATGAATCTGCTGATGAACTGGATTTTGCCGAGGAAACTTCGCACTTCCTTTTCTGTTTGTGGTGGTTCCATTTCAAGAATAGCCTTGATTTTGGATGGATCCACTTCGATCCCTCGGGTTGTGATCATGAAACCCAACATCTTGCCTGCTGTAACTCCGAATGTGCATTTTTCGGGATTGAGACGCAACCTGTACTTGCGAATTCTTTCGAAGAACTTCCTGAGAGCGTGCAAGTGCCCTTCTCTTTCTTTGGATTTGACGATTATGTCGTCCACGTATACTTCGACTTCCTTGTGGATCATGTCATGCAGTAAAGTTGTGGCGGCCCTCTGGTAAGTTGATCCGGCGTTCTTTAACCCAAATGGCATAACCCTGTAACAGTAGGTGCCCCACTCTGTGGTGAAAGTAGTCTTCTCTCGGTCCTCGGGGGCCATGAGAATCTGATTGTAGCCTGAAAAACCATCCATGAAAGATAGTAATGCGTGACCCGCTGTGTTGTCTACGAGTACATCTATATGTGGCAGCGGAAAGTCGTCTTTAGGGCTAGCTTTGTTCAAATCTCTGAAATCTACGCAGACTCGGATCTTTCCATTCTTCTTGGGAACAGGGATGATGTTGGCGACCCACTGAGGGTATTCCGTCACCATTAAAAACCCTGCATCTATTTGTTTCTGAATTTCCTTCTTTATTTCCAACACCCAGTCTGGCCTCATCTTCCTCAACTTCTGCTTGACAGGTTTTGCATCTGGATACAGTGGGATTCGATGCTCCACGATTTCAGGATCAATTCCGGGCATGTCCGCGTGAGACCATGCAAAAACTTCTTGAAATTCCTTTAAAAGATCTGAGTGAGCTTTAAATTCCTCTGGAGACAGCCCAGAACCAATTTGAACCATTCGTGGATTACTCTCATCTCTCAGATTTATCAAAATTACTTCTTCTTTTAGAGGCTGAGCATGCCTTTCATTTTCTCGTTCGATTAGGGATCGGAGTTCTTTTGGAATTTTTTCCTCAAACTCAATCCCATCATCGTCCGGGTTAACACAATTTATTTCAGACACAGCAAGATAAGCAAAGTCAATTTCATTCATTGCAAAAGAGGTGGCCCCAGGGGCGTGATACATGATAGTGGACTCAAACTCAAAAGAGAAATGATGACGCGGAGGACCGACAGACACATGCATTGACTCAGAAGTGGACTCAAACTCAGTGCTAAACTCAAATTCAATGCTAGATTCTGACTTAGACTCAAATTCAGTGCCAATGTAAATAATTTTAGGTAGAAAAGTGCAGTTTTTATAAATTCCATTGGCATCCACAATGAGCGAGGTAACATCTCCAAGGGCTTCTTGGCTCAGCATCATCAGCTCCATGTCTCCAACAGGCTCCAAACCAATCGTTATTGCAACAGGCTCGTCCTCGACCATACCTATCGGACTTTCATTCCCAAACAACGACATTAGATTTCCTGAGTCAAAAACTTCAATCCAGTCAGATTTGCATTGCTTGACCAATTCTTCTAGCTTTGTTGATTCATCATCACTATCCCATGTGTTATTGGCGAAGATTTCGAACCCTGGCAGTTTGGTTCTTTTCTCCACATCCCAAAATGGTTCTGGCTCTCCTTGGTAGATAGCCTCCTTTCCTTTGACAAAGCGAATGGGCCCTTTCTGTGGCTGAGCGCGGGCTCGAGCTTTCCATGCACTTCCCATCTCATCTTCACGGGGTTGATACCCAAGGCCGAAGCGGTGATTGGTCATGGGGAACTTGGGGAACTCAGCCATTCCCTGATTGTTGCGGCCTAATCCCAATCCTGGCATGTAAACCATCTTCCTCATCATTTCAATAACAGTAGAGCTGACCGAGAAGTCTTCATCCATCTTGATAGTGAGAACTGCCCCGACGGTGTCAAAAGAGAATCCCCCAAGAGCGACGTCTTCTTCTCCATGTGTGATTTCAAGCAAAGGGGCGTTGTCAGAGACATGAGGACAGATCCCAGATTCTCCATAGATAGTCAGAGTTCATGTGGCTAAACCAAGCTGAACTTTTTGATGCAGAGAAGACGGTACTGCCATAATGTCCGGGTGGTGAAGCCATGGCCTACCTAATAACAAGTTGAAAGACGAAGGAATGTCGAGTACATGAAACTCGACTTTAGACTTGAAATCTTCCACTGATATTTCCAGTTGAACAACTCCAACTACATCCCTGCGCGTATTATCATAAGCACGCACTCCGAGGCTTGATGGTTGGAAATCCTTAGTTGTGAATCCCAGACAATAGGCTGTGCGCAGCGGGCAGACATTCAAAGCTGATCCATTGTCTAGGAGAATAACAGGGGTCTTTACAAGTTAGTACGAAAAGAAGAACATGCAATTAAAACTGATAGGGAAACAATGTGACGAGAACCCCGTTCGGCAATTTAAGCTTTGTTAATTTGTTAATTCCTCCACTAACCAACACAAGTCAAGTCTAATCTAGGCAAACAGAATAGCGGTTGCAAGTTATGTAAACATAAAAACAGAATAAATCAATTAGTCTACATTAGCAGAAGCAAAAAACCAATCAAAAGGACTCACCAATGCGATGACGATTTTGTGGAACAAAAGAGAAGAAAGTGAGAGACCGAGAGAGAAGAGAGAACCAAGGATTACAGATATTACCTGCGAGGGGATTGGCGGTGCAAATCTGGTTGGTGACGATGGAGCCGGTGAGAATTAGCAGGGGAATAGCTTTGATCAGAGATGTGAGAGAGATGGAATAGTAACGTGATTTTCTGAGTGGTAATGGAAAGCGTAATAATTACCAAAATAGGAGTCTCTAATTCGGCGCCATTCTGGAAAGAGAGGTCAATTGGCGGCATTCAGGAAAAAAAGAGACAGATGGCGCCAATAGGGCAAAAAAAAATTAAAACAGGAGTCAATTGCCGCCTCTTTTTTTTTTGGATTAAAAAATCATCCTCCCCGTGCCCCTAAAATGACGTCGTTTTGTGTTTCTTTTTGCAACGGGAAACAATGCCGTGGCAAAAATTAAGCTTTTGCGCCAACGTTTTTTGCGACGGGATATTCACCATTGCGAATGCGCGCTTTTGCGTCGGGAAGTTTTAACCGTGGCATATACCCATCTTTTGAGACAGTATTTCATCCCGTTTTTTTTTTTTGATCGGCAAAGTATTTCATCCCGTTGCAAAAACTTCGACGCAAAATGTATTTATTCTTGTAGTGCCATCATCCTCCTCATAAAGCCCAAATCACCAATGAAAGGTCTTCAAACCTCGATTGAATCATACTACCTCCGATCATTGTTGACCAACTCCGATATGTCCCTCTAGTAAGCACCTGTGTCATTAACCAATCGAGCATATCAGCACCCCCGCCCCCCCCCCCCCCCCCCCCCCCCCAAAAAAAAAAAAAAAAGCAAGATTCAACACTCAAGAGAATGTATCCTTGCTCACTAGCTCTCCAAATGATCATGACCTGAAATCTGTCAATTCCACATCACCTTATTGACCCAGTCAACCTCTGATATCTGCAAAGTTAGTCCAATGCTCTTGGTGTGAAATCCTCCAACTCTGACTGCCTTTTCAGCCACCTTTTAGTCATTTTTGCCAATTTCCTAGTCTTCCTCCACTTTTGTAAGCTCTCCCAGGTCTCCTCCTATCTTCTTGTTCATCCACATTCCATTCCTGACTTTCCTGGCACCCCCTGAACTCCATTGGATCACCCTGGTTGGCCCTTAACTGAACCCAACGGCTACCATTGACCCTGATCATGTCCGATCCTCCTTGAGCTCGCCCGCTGTGCCCAGAACTACAAAATCCGACTCAAACTTGCCAAATCCAAGCCCACCATTGAATCCAAAACAACTCAATTAGCTAGGAGTAAGCCTCATCAAGACCCGATCAGCCCCCAAACATCCGAATCCTACTTCACTAGGCATCGACAACTGCCTAGGAGCCTCATCACGGAAAACGGAGCACGTGATTAGATTTGAAATGTAGACATAGGCAAAATTGACTACTCACACGCCAAAAAGAAGCTGTATCGGCTCTGAAATCGCGAGGAACCCCTAAACCATCCTCCAAATAACCCAAAACTGACCTTCGGGACCCTTTGGACTGGCCTTGACCTTTTTGAAACCACCTTGGACCCTCTAAACTAACGTCTCTGACCTCTTTGACCCTTTTGACCAGGACCAAAAGGCCAAAAGGTTCATTAACATTATTCCTTTGCTGACATGGCATTGACCAATCTGACATGAAGCTGACTCAGTTGTCTTCTACCTTTGACCGCGCATGGACTACACGCACACGCGTAGATCTGACGCGCTCCTCACGCCCCACCTTCTATAGGCACGTGCAGGCATCTGTGACGTCGTCCGGTGATGAACTTTACATCTCTGTAATCGTCTCGACGAGACAAGCATAACCCAGTGCTCAAACCTCGTATTTCATACTCTGATAACGAAACCCGACCGCGAGCACACTATTGGACTCATCTCGATGAGACGAGAAAACCCCGTGAGCAAAACATCCATCTGAGCAAATTTCCAGTAACCTCCTTCAACCAAGCTCTGATACTAGATGTTGGAGATCGACCTCGGACACCCCACGCATGCGACTCACACAAACATTTGAGGAAAAACTCCGTGTATATATGTGCACCATATACAACATGAAAAAATCTCTCCAGAGCACCTACGGCTCCCCGAAGACCACAAAATCGGTACTGCAGCGCTTAGACCTCACCTCTCCGCTCACCGCCGTGCTCCGACAGAGTATCCGGAGCACAGCTCCCTCTCGAAGGAGGAAGCTCTCTCAGCTTTCTCTCCCTCTGTCTCTCACAATGCACACACACCCTCTCTCACTAAATACATTATATACACAGGGAGAGATCCGGAGTGGTAGGAGCATGGGGAGGCCCCAGGGAATAATCCCCTACTTCGCGCACCTCTCCCTCACATGAGAGAACCCCAACAAAGGGTTTGGGACAAAATGAGTGACCTTATTGAGGATCCAAGCCATGCTTATGGTTTAGATTGATTATGAAATGGAGAATTGTTGAGTATGAGCGTGTAGCTTCTGAACACGAGCACGGAGCAGCTCAACTGCTCTATGTGAACGCGGAGCTTCTGAGTGTCGGCACAGAGCTTCTTAGTGATCCCATATTAATTGGTATCCAGTGAACATTATTTTTCTCATATTTGAGGAACTTGATCTCTACAAAGATTCCTATCATTGTTGTGTGCCTAGGACGGGCCCACATAAACAGAAACATGACTGGACCAGAAGGGATCGGCAACTGGACCTTCCCGGGGGTAAGGATACATTTAGTATGACACTTGGTAAAAGGACAAGCATTAGCGTACCTTGAATTGGGAGTTGTTACCAGAGGACCCTGGTTGCCTACCAGTAGCAAAACATAACTTAGAAGAAACACCGGAAGATTTGGCCGCTAAACTCTTGCCTCGCTCTTCTCTAAAAACTGTGGGCTTTCGTTTCTAGCTATATTGAGTCCGATTAGCATAGGCTTCTTGTCCGGTTACTAACTCAACTATCAAAGGATGTTCCAGTCAAACCCCGCTAGCCCGCATCTCTAACAGTTACTCCATTGTGCAAGCCACAATGAATCAAGTCAAAGAAGATTAAGGTGTGTTACTTGGGCTTCGTCAGAGAATAAACTTGTAGACAACTAGTGACGCGGAAATAAGGCCAATAAAAATACTCCTATGTTCTCGTTAAGCTCTCAATCTTCACAAGTTTCAAAATCGACACTTGCGGGCTTGCATCTCTTCAAAAGTTTCAAAATTGACACTTTCGGACTTGCATCAATCCAGCCCTCCTCGTAAACGCACTGCGAGACCTCGATATTGTCTTGCCTAAATTTGGTGGGACGCAATAAGCCTGCCTTAATAAAATTCAGTCACGCTTTTTTTCACACTCCAAGTGCAAACACTAGGTAGCGCCAGAGAAATTTGGCTCAATCCTTATACACACCAACACGAAATGAAGATCTTAAAAGCTACTCTTTAGGGACTTCTTGATCTCATTATTTTTCAGCGTTACCTTTATTTCATGTGACTTTAACGACCATGGTTCTTTTTTTTTTTGGTTATTTTTATACTAGAATATAATACCGGTAAACATATGGGTACAGACAGGATTGTACCAAAAATGTACAGAGGGTGCACAGGGACCCACTTTTGGATCTCACACGACTGATCCGAACCGTTCATTATTCTTAGAACAATTTTCCTTTTTCATTGAAACGGTGGGACTTTCGTTCGAGCACTTCTAACCGTCCGATTGAGCTGAAATTTTGTGGGGCCCCTCGAAATATTGTTCTAAGAATAATAAACGGTTTGGATCACTCATGTGGGACACAAAAGTAGGTCCCCGTGCACCCTCTGTACATTTTGGGTGCATTTTGTTCTGTACAGGTGGCATTGTCCAAATAATAGGAAGGGAAAATAAAATGCAACAATGAGAATCCTTAGGTTACATTGGCGAAGGTAGCAACTTATTTTAAGAAGGTAGCAACTTAATTATATATCCACTAGGCTATATCACCATTAATCTGAAAAGTCATACTCAAACAAATTATTAGCCGAGTTACATACATTCGCGCAAAATTCATATATCAAGAGAGCAAATTGCAGAATTTAGATTCACACAACAAACAAGCATACAAAGTCACAATAGTTTTCTCCTAGTCACTAGTAAGAATAATGTAACCATAGAAAAACAACTTTACCTTACACACTTAAACCCCGTAATTTCCACCGATTCAATACTCCTACTTAAGGTATACTAAGATTGAGCCTTAACAAATCTGCGCCAGTACCAGTGCTCCTCCCACACCGCATACATAGAATCTAGGGGAATCCCTTTGGTCTCCGGCACGAAAAGAAGAACAAAAACGGTCATCACAAAAATCCACCCGGCATAGAACAGAAAAGCCCCGAACTTGAAGTGGCAGAGCATTGATAAGAACGTTTGGGACAAAACAAAGGTTGTGGCGAAGTTGATTGCGACGCTAATGCTTTGCCCTGTGTTTCGGATTTTCATTGGGAATATTTCACTTGGAATGAGCCAGCTTAGGGGTCCCCATGACCAGCCGAAACCGGCTGCGTAGAGGCACATAAAGACAAGCACGAGCACGCCGTACTCCTTGGAGATGTGCTTGGTGCCGGAAACACCAGTAACCGCCCCTAGAATGCAAGCCACCGCCACCTGGTCACAAGAAATTGCCACCATAAAATTGATATAAGTACAAGGTCAATGCTGTAAAAAGGGAAAATCCTAAGTACCCATAAAATGTACCTAGAAAATTGCTCAGAATTTGAAATCAATCAGAGCTAGTGATTACATATTCTGGGTGTATAGTTCTGCTGTTAAAAAGGCCTGGCTATGTTTGCGAATGAATATAAGATACCTCAACAGCATTTAAAACCACATATAAATCGCATACCTGACCGAGAAACATTTGAATTCCACCTTCCAGGAACAAAAACCTTCGACCGAAACGATCAACCACCACAGTTGATACAAGGATTGAACCTAGGTTAACCAACCCCAATATAATTGCCGCGATTAAAGCTGAATCACTTCCAAACCCAACAGACCGAAACAGTACAGGAGCGTAGAACGCAATGATATTAATCCCAGTAACCTGTTGGAAAAATGGTATTGCAATAGCCATCACGAGATGGGGCCGATACTGCCGCTCAAATATGGTCACAAACGGCTCCTGGTCTGCGGCTTTTGCTTTTTCGCTTAACTTGATGAGGTCATTCAACTCTGGTTCAACATCAGTACCGACTCCTCGAACCTTGATTAGGGACTGTTTGGCTTGTTCCACTTTTCCCCGCACCACGAGGCTGCTGGGGGTGTCAGAGATGAGGAGTGCTCCGATTGTCATGATTATGGCCGGGACCACAGCGAGGCCGAGGGAGAGGCGCCAGCCCCATGTTTTCTTAGACGCAGCGTAGTTGATGCAGTTGGCTGCGACAACGCCGATGCCTATGAAGAATTGGAAGCCAGTGTTTAATGCTCCACGCCATTTGGCGGGTGCCATCTCCGATAGGTAAACGGGAGTTGCCTGAAACATTGAGATGTGTTTTCAAAATCAACTAAACGAAAACAAAACAAAAAAAGAAAGAAACTTTCTTAGTGAACCATACCGAACGGTACGATTACTGGATTTTTATAAAATCTCAACAATTCAGACCATGGTCGTCCATATTTAAACGCTGGTATTTATTGAAATGATCAATTTGCAAACATAATATCCCTACAAAGTTTCTCATATGGCAGTCGTGTTTCTGGAAATGCAATGCTGAATTATATACAAGCATCTCCGCCCTTACCGGGAATTTTATTCAAATTTGAGTAAAAACTTCATTTAACACAACTCATTCATTCCCCTTGCCAGCAAAACTTTTGGGGCGACTGGGGGTTATGTCTGGTTGCTACCTCCAGGGCCCCTAAATTAGTCAAGGTGTACGCAAGCTGATCCATACATCCGGTTATAAAAAAAAATACAACTCCTTCCAATGGGCAAACTCAGTTTCCTTTTTTTTGAATTTCAATGTGTTTACTTTTAATTGGAAAGTAGATAGTAGAGATAGAAAATTTAGACGGATGATGTAAAGTGTCAAGTTATAGTTGGATGGGATTTGAGTAAACACAAAGGGTATTCTTTGATTAGGTATAAGTTTGAGTGAAAGTTCATTTTGGTACGAGGTTGAGTAAATGATTGGAGATCAGTTTAAGTTAATTGTTATTCAAATTTTAAGTTTTAAGTCAAGATTAGAGTAAGAGCCGGAGATGCTCCAACAACGGCGAAATGCAAAAATTTATTGAAAATGTTGAACAAAATCCAAATTTGTTAGCCGATCAGAATAAAAATTCCCATTTAGAAGTCCTTAAAATTTGGTGAAATCAAAACTACAACAATTTATTCATGTAATTTTAAGAACTCTTTTATGGACTCATCAAACAAAATGGAATGAGCAAGTACTTGAGCTTAAATTCTAAACTAATAGCAGCAGAGAACTAGAATGTAATTATACCTGGTTAGTGAAACCAACACCAAATCCAAGCAAGATACGGCCTATGATCAGCATGGCAACATCCTTAGCCCCACCGTTAATGACACCACCAGCAAAGAATAAGCAACCTCCTAGCACCATGATGTTTCTGCGGCCCAAGGCTGCCGTGAGGCGGCTAGCCAAAAGGGATGATGCTAACCCAGCTATATATAGGGACGATGTGAATGCCGTCAGAGTATTGCTGTTATATACGCAATACATGTTTGTTTTGGCCTCCGCCGCCTTCTTCAATATTGATGGGAAAAACTTCTTAAGAAATGGTACCATCGTTGTTACACCCCCTGTAATAGATTTTCATTCAGGAAAATACTTATTAGTTTTGACAAAATTTTATTTTTGATAACATTACGCAACATGAATTGATCTTACTCATCAGCACATCAAATTAAACATCTAACTTGACAATATCTCGTCAATGAACCAAGTTTTTTTCATGTAGATATCTCTCGTATGACGTAAATGGGATCCACCTCAGTCTCATTTGGTCATCCAAGCAATTTATTTTATTGGTCTCGATATGCTTATCATTCTTCTTTTCTTTTCTTTTTTATCAACAAAAGAAATGTTAAACAATTGTGCACTTGATGACTCATTGATCTTATCCGTAGGTGTTATTTGTATTGTTTTGATACCTCTTGATGTCTGAACAAGGTAATTTTTAATGGGTTATCAAATGCACAATTGTATAACATTCTTAAAGCTTCTTTCGAATTATAGGGTGATGAATTCTGAATGAAAATTGAACGAATTAGATCAATTACATAAAAATATCCGATGGGCTTGATTTTCTCCAAGACGACTTAAACAAATATTTTAAAATTATTTAACGGTTTAGATCATTTGTGTGAGACTCAAAAATAGACCACACAAGACCACATTTCGCAAATACTGGGCGTGGCACCCAAAATGGCACGTTTTCGCCCCACAATTTCTAATTTCTTACAGTGGACAGTTAAAGTACTGAAATAGTATAAAAACTTTTCTATTTGTTGTCTTGAAGTGGGTATTTCACACTACTACGTTGTTGACTAAATCCCGTCCGAAGAAAATGTGGAGAAGACGTAAAGTATGGAGGAAACAATAAGTTGTCTCATAATGATGTAATTTAGCTATTATTAAAAACAGGAATTCATTGGGCCCAGGTACAAACAACAAAAATAGCAGTCAATCTTGAAAACTAACAAATACAAAAAAAAAAAATTGACTAAGGACAAAACGAAAAAAACCAAAAAATCAATTTTTTGGATTTAGTCAAAGGAGGCAAGACTTTTAAATGTTTTGGATAAATTAGATGTTTAAGACTTTTGTGGTTCATGAAATTTACCCTTTTCCCAAAACTTTGAAGTCCATTTACATTTTTGTACCCATCCATTCCTTTACTCATTAATAATTTTTACATATCTACAATTCAAATTGAGTGCTTGACGAATGGATGAAGCTAGGCTCGTCAAAAGCTTAGCTCATATGTGTATTGAAAAACACAAAAGAACAAAAAGTTATATTAATCAAGTTTCTGAATAATAGTAAATATTATGTATCTTATTTTGAATGATAATTATTGGCGCATACTTGTATATTTAGCTGATGAAACTCATCAATGGCATGATTTTTATATTTTTTTCATTTTTTTCATCCATCGGTCTTTTCTTTCAACATGAAATTTAACTTAAGTTGAGCTCATGCATTCGTTATTTGAGCTTAGCATGAGCTCGAGCCAATCTCGAGTTCTACTAATTTTGAGGGATTTGGGCACAAACACTCTCCTCGGCTATAGCCCTAGCAAAAAAAATTAATGTGGTGCACGAAGCCATTCCCCTCTACTTACTTGCTTAATTATTCAGCCAACAGTGACGGATAACACGATTACGAGACTTAGTCCCTACTCCAAATTTGATTCAGGGTCATTGTCTACTGATTGTGTGTGCAATTTTTTAATTTTTTTTCTGATAATTGTATGTGAAATTAGCCCCTCTGTTTTCGCATTCAGAGTAGGGATAGCAACGGGACAGATCAGAGACCGATCTAGAGTAGGGATGGCAACGGGACAGATCAGAGACCGATCTAACCATCCCCAACTCCGATCCCTGAACCCCCTATTAGCTTCCATCCCCAATCCGTTTCCCAAACAAGGAATCACCTCCACCCTCCATCCCCGCTCCTAACAAAGATCGGGGATCCTCACCCCGATCTGAAAGTTACCTACCAAAAAATTAAAAAATACAAGATTTTTTTTCCCAGTACAACATATTTGATATTCAAGCCAAATAATGAAAAATGTGGCAACAAATTTTAAATTTTCAACAAAAAATTCCAACCAACTAAATAAAATTACACAGTCTTATTCGATAACCTAGATTGTCACTGTGTTTTTTTTTTTTTTTTTTGAACTGGAGATTTGTCACTGTGTTTAGTATATATACTTTGGATACATTGGTAATTATAAATTGTTGTAGGGTACACATGTAAATAACATACTTAACCTACAACCCGTTCCCCGAACATTTTTTAAAGTTTTACCTTCAAATTCAATCCAATCCGATTCTCGAAAAAATTCCCGAAACTCCAACCCGAACAGAGGAGAGGAGACCTCTGCTCTGTCTTATTTGTTCCCGTTAATAGAAGTACTTATATGATGGAGCTCTTTTTCAAGCCTCCATAAGAGATGCTCCTAATTATATGCTGAAATCAATTAAATGAAACTATAAAAGAAACTTTCTCAACAATGATAAAAGACAGTGACCCCATAAGATGGAAAACAGCAAGATACATTAGACCCTCATCGTCAGCAGAGTAAGGAGTACAATTTTGTTCACCCTCATTCATTAAAAAATGGTGAATGAAACTTTCTCTTTTATTGGTTGAAACAGTAGGTAGGTTTTAGATTCGGAGAGAGAGCAAACTAAAAGAAGAGAGTACTCCATGAATTCATTTTTTTTAAGGAAAATGTTAATGACAATACTGTTTTTGTTAATATCAAAAATTTTATGCAGAAAAAACTTGTACCATCTGCAACTTCAAGGATCTTATGCATCGAAGTTTGGCATTAACAAAAACAATTTTGACATTATCATTCCCTTTTTGTAGGCTTTAGTCAAAAAATATATATAAAGAAAAAATCAATCTATAATACTTACTTGAAAAAACAAAGCGTGCCAAACATTTTCCACGATTGGTCGTTCTTCAAAATAGTTTGTAGCCAAATCAGCTCAATTGAGTTTGATATTTTGATGAAAAACGGCGAGGAAATTTTTTTTATTGGCTCTTTACCTGTCTCACCCAATTTCATAAACAATTGTGAAATTTTTGAAAAAGCGCTCCTCTTTTTTATCTCACCATTTTCCTAAGATAATATCATTCACAAACACTATAAAAATTATTTTCTGCTAAGGTGAGAATTAGAGGTGGCCCCACTAGCTTTAATTTATGGCAGCATCCATGGGCTCATAAATGAGAAAATTAAGTAGCTTGTGTATTTATGAAGCCAAACGTCGTTAACATCTTCTGCAGCCATTAACTTTTATTTTTGGGGAAGATCGATGAAAATCATATGCTCTGTTCCAAATTTAACAGACGACAATAATTTCTTCTCTGGATAGTTACGGATTCAAAAAAATACATATGAATATCCCAAATATGAATGAGTTTTTAGTAACTGAGAACAGAACGATTTGAAGATTTTTGAAAGGAAAGAAATCGCACCTGAAATCCCAATATCGTAGCCAAAGATGAGGCCACCTGAAGCAGCAACTATGCAGGTGATAACGACGGATGCCGTTATCCTGCCGCCGTAGTTCCCGCTTAGCCCGTCGACGGCATAAACCCCTGGAGCCATTCCCGCTTTCTTCCTCTTTCTCCCGATCCAAATAGTGTCTGGTCTTGTCTGAGTATTGATTGAACGCCTCAGAGTTCCTTTCTCCCAATCCAAACACTGTCTTACTTACAAGGAAAAACTGGCTCCCATGTGGCCATATATATATATATACATATACAAAAAACTTCCAATCCAAACTCCCGGATTTTATTTCGTCCGGACCTCCACCTTCCAAATTTTTTTTTTAAAATCCGAACCTTTTTTGTGAAAAATTGCCCCGATCAAGCCCTTCCGGGTATTTTGTTTTGCCAAATCTTCGCGTTGGACCTTAAAATCACGTTTTAAACACATCTAACGGTTCGGATCGTTGAAATTTGGTCCGGAAAGTGAAGTCCGGACGGTAAGTCCGTAACTTAAGGTTTGGATAGGAAGCTTACTCTTTTACCTAATTTTTGGGGAAACAACTACTTTTAGTACTTTTCTAAAAAAATTGGGAAAAATCAACTACTTTTTTTTTTCTACTAGTATACATTAGATAAATGAATTTATTATTCTTTTTTCGCTACCTAAAACACATATGTACATATTTCTTCTCTAAGAATGTAATTCACAAAATTTCACAATGTGAGGAATAATTATTTAAATTTAACCTAAATTAAACCATAACATAAAGGATATTAATATAAATTATACCAAAAAATTTAGAGGTATACCTCATATTAATTAATTTATTTATTTATTTTAAAAAATAAGATCGGCTGAGGAGTCCAGCTCTGCGTTTCAACTTGTAATTAGTGAATTTTTATTCAAATGTAATGAACTTTTGCACATGGATTATGAACTCTTCGGCAAAATGCTATGAAATTTATTAAGGTGATTAAAGGGCATACTCTCATTTCTCATATTATTAACATCTTTTGTTGATTCGTTTGTTTTACCTTTTCTAGACATAAAACCGTAAATCTACGTCATCAGACAAATTAAAGAGAAATCACCTTTTAGTATTCGAGATCTCATTTTTTTAAATTCCAAAAATTCAATAAAATGCTATATCCTTATCATGGAATATTAGTTGACTATATATACTATGTATTATTCTATGACGACTTTCGTGAGGAGAACTTTGAAAACGATGAGTGACATGAAATTATTGGATTTGTATTATATATTTAAATGAAAAATGTAAAATTATGACATGACATCAAATATATTTCAGTAACTCCCTTTTTTAATTTGAAATCTCGTATCTAAGCCCCGCATTCTTATTTTCTTAATGAAATGAAATCTTTCTACTTACCTATGTACACAAACGCAAGTGCAATCTAAATATAAAATCATGTAAAAATATTGGAGTGCTTAATTTGTTTGGCTCTACTCAGCTAATTTGTCAATCTTTTTTCATCTGATTTAGTGTCTAAACCCGAAAATTGAATTTCCCAAACAGGACTCTTGGAAGCTTGAGAGGTGTACTAAGAAAATGAGCAAAACGACGTCGTTTAAGGGAAAAGGAGAGAGAAAAGAAGGGGGAGAAAAGGAGCACCCCCGTTTCCGATGTGCACTCATTCGATTCTTTTGTTGTATTAATTTCTATGTACGCCCTCTACTCAGAAAGGAATGGTCATTTGCCTTCTCTGTTATCAGCGGATCTAAGGTTATCCCCAATATTATATTTTAGTAATGTGTGGCCTATAAAATACTCACAATAGAATAATCAAAGTTAACAATGTCATAATCAATAATAAATTTTGGCATTTGAATACTCAAAATTAGCAACTGTTTCACAATAACTAAATTTAGTGGACTCCGCATGTACTCGATCAAATACACCCATTATTATTCAAAAATCTTCCCTCTCTTCCCTTCCCCCTCTCTCGCTCTGTCAACTATGATTTCGAACAGTTCTTTTAAAAACAGTTCTTTTTTATTTCAAAAAAAAATTTCGAAAACATTTTTTTTTTTTACAAAATTTTCTTTCTTTAAAAACTGTTTTTTCGAAAAAAGTTTTTCCACAAACTGTTTTTATTTTTTTAAAACTGTTTTTATTTTCAAAAATGTATTTCTACAAAAACTGTGTTTTAAAAAATTGCATATGCACACCTTTTTCTATAGTTTGAAAAAGTGATGCGGCAAGTTTTGGTTATCAAATTTTGAAAATGTAATGGTGGACCTTTTGTTTTTTTATTATGGACAATATATTAATGTAGGACTTAACATTACTAATTTTAGCAACCTCTAAATGGATAATAAAAAATTGATGTGACAATTTTTGAAGATTCAGGTTTGATTATACCATTGGTGATCCCCTAACAATGAAAGGGATAATTACTAGAATATCATGAATGCAACTTTCGAGGGGCTAACATAAAATTACCATGATTTCACGCAACCTAAAGCCACCGCTCGGTATTTGTCTATTAGCGGGATAGAGTTAGTACAATTGATTAATCTTAAAAAAGGAATTACGTAGTTTTCAAACTGTAAATATGCACAAAGGTATTTGCTTTGAATAAGTAGAGAATATTTGCATGAGCACAAGGCTAATTTGAACTGAATCATTGCACTTTTACATTGATATTAGGTGGTATTTTCTCGTGCTACACACGAGTGTTATGTCCGTGATTTTCTATATGAATTGAGTTTTTACCGTTAGTTAAATGTAACCTCTAGAATATCAGTGTTTCAGATCATGGGAATACCAAGTACACAGTCGTTTAACTTTTTTTTCCAAAATTAATTCAGCATTCAATATTCTGAAAGCTAAGTTTTAGCCTTTTGCAATAAGCTTTTAATTTAGCAATAATCGTAAATCAATAAAAGTTTGGACTAATCATATTTATCTGAAGAGAAAAACTGTCAAATTTGGTTTGTTCAAATGGATACTGATCTCGTGATCCGTCCTGTTTTGCATCCAATGATGGCAGATTAGAAATTATCACATGAGGGATCTTGGTTATCTCATTGGAGGGTGATACTATGACAACTGTCTCCTAGCAGGCTAATATCACTCCGAGACCACTTTTGCACACCACTTGCACACCCCTCTCACACAGGAATGGATCTCACATGTGGGGTCCATCCTGTGGGACCCATCCCTATGTGAGAGGGGTGTGCAAGTGGTGTGTGTGTAGCAAAGTTCAGATTCAAATTTTAGTCGTCATTGGATCCATTGCAGATGTGGCATATATTCCATAGATTCCGGCCGAAGGAATCTAAAACTGTGGTTACGTTAGTTGACAATTAACAAGTCAACATCCAAGATGCAATTTTTTTAGTCAACTGAGCCCTGCGGGATCTGTCACTGCCAACAAGTAACAGCAACTTGTTGAAAAAATCTCCTCGTTTTTTTATTAACTGGATTTTGAGTCAGTTTGCGCGCACTTCTACTAATTCCAGAGCCCTGAAGGTAACGACCAGGCATAACTCACAATGGCCCCAAGAATTTGTTGCCAATGAAAATCGAACATGAGAGCTTAGGTGAGAGCAAACACTCAAGTCACAAGGAAAGGCCATTTTGCCAAACCCCATAAGGATAAAAAGTCTCCTCTTTTAGGGTAGGAGATTACAATATCTGCTCTCAATTCTCAATATTCTTTATAAATTAAGAATAGGTGTTTTAATACCCTCCACGGGTATTGGAGCCATTTAGGATGCATTTTAGGTGAAAAATAGAAATGTACCAAACCTATGTTCTCATTAGTTTATAAATAGACTCACTTTAGATCATATTTCAGGAGGTGGGACTGTCAACAATTTGAAGTTGAGAGGGTGTATTTACAAATTACTGAAAGTACCAAGGGTATAAGTATATTTTTCCTTCAATGTTTTGTTTTTCCTTAACTGAGTGGAAGATGATAAGAAATCAAATCATCTCTAAAGTGCCACTTGCCTTTGAACTGAATTATTATCACTGAGAACTCGATCCGTTTACCAAAGGGTCAAAATACAGGACTGGCAGTTGGTCATTCGCAAATTATAGACCTTCCAGATTTTGGTGGACTACTCTTATTTAAATTGAAAATGGAAAAAAATAAGAGAATAAAGGGAGTTATCTTTTAAGGCAGTGAGAATATTTAACAATTGAGGAATTGCGGAGCAATTAAATTTGTTAATTGACATTTGACATGGGTAGATATGCATGAGTTTGTTTTCCTTCTTCAGCTACCTATCGTTCTGTTAGGTAAGACCAACCTAGCTACTTCATTTAAACCGTGGATCGGATGTTTTAATTCTCAGCCGTTCATTTCAAGAATCTATAGTCTGGATTTGTTGATAATATATTACGGGTGATATTAGTGTTGAAATTTGATTCTCTCTATAGTAGTGACATTATTTGTAGATAATGTAATAAAAGTGACATTATTTGTAAATAATGTATTTTTCGATTTCTGAAGCAACGTACAAACCGAAAAGAAACTAGATCTAATTAAGCTTTGTGGTCAGCCACAAAACAGTGACTTCATACATTATTGGCTTGCATGAATAACCATTTTTTCTTTTCTTTTCTTTTATTAATAAAACTAGACATGACCATAACAGTTGCACTGTGTTTTGAATGTGAACTTTTGGGATAGAAATAAAAGGAAAGAGGAAGAGAACATAAAAGTATAATTGGGTTGGATTAATGGGAAATGGCTACACTTTAATAAAAGTATATACCTAACAAACCTAATCATTGTCCTATGTGTGTGTCGCAAAGGATAAACGGTATGAGTTACTATAAAATTCAAGATTCAACATAACTCTAATAAAGAAACCATACCAACGCAACTAGTGTAGTTTGCCCAACGATCGTGTAATCATACTAAACTAGATACAGCGAGGTTATATATTCAACTCTTGCGCAAGATATTGATATTCTTGTTGATGTGTTAGGGTAGAGTTACGGTAGTATAGCTCTTAAAGAATGTGACGATACCAAGGAAAAGAACTTGACAACTATGTTCATTAATTTGGCATTTTGAAAATAGTATGAGATCCATCTACTTGAAATATTGCCATGGCCTATGATAGAATATTAAACCTCTAGGCCTGAGATTAATAATAGCAACTCTTATAAATTAAACCAAATATGCCAGAGTTTTAGATCTCTCGCATACTTAAATAGGAGTTTATGGAGAAAGGTTGAATCCTATCCTATGAGCTTAGCTTAATTAGGGCTTGCATATTGAAGAATATGAGTAGTGATACGAATACGGTACACATGTGGTAGCACGAAGCGGTTGACCAAAGTTTATTCAAGAGGCGATAGTTCAAGAAATTAATGTTTCTTAACTATCATGTAAACAATATCATCAATATAGCTTAATGGATTAACCAAAATTTCATGTAGCTGACATCAATTGATTGTGACTCAACACTCGATTTGATGTGGTTTTGGTTTAAAAACATAAATACAAAACCAAATAACAATTTAGTCAATTAATAGATTGTGATATATGGTTTTTTTTTTTTTTTTTGGCCATTTGTAATGTCGTTTTACTTTGATTGCTCGTTTATAATCTATAAAGTATCACGTGCTACGAATTGTTGACTAATGTATAAAATAATTTAATGATGAATCTAATACAGTTTAGTCATATGAAAAGTCTACTTCTTTAAAATACTTAAGGCTGGATTTATTTTATTTTTTTGGTCCTTATTCAAGAAAATTTGCATTTGTTAGTTTTGTGTAGATTTTTTGTAGATTATTGATTCGTCTTGATGAGAGGAATTTAAAAACTAAAAAAAAAAAATTATAAGATCACTAAAGACAAAAAATAATAAAGAAACAGACAGACTTTTTAGATTATTTTCTCTTTATTCACAAAAATTTTAGTCTGGTTAATAATTTTTACCTTTTGGATTACTTTCTTCTAAACGAACCAATAATCCACAAAAAAAAAAGAATTAATGCAAAACCAAAAAATGGGAATTTTGTTTTTTTTTTTTTTAATAAGAACAAAATTAAGATCAGGCTTATTTATTTAGCTAAAACACCCCTTAAGTCAATTGATTAATGAGGGTTAATAAGCAGGAGGAGATATTGTTGGGAGTGCCATAAATTTGGCTTTGCGGGAGAAGGGTACAGTGTTCGTGTGAACAGGTGTCTATCAAAACTTCGGATTGCTTTCTGTAATTTCCGTCCGAACGGGATTCATGTCCGTCCGAATGGTCGGACACATGAAGAACATGTTTTCGGTCCACAACCAGACTGGCTATGCCTAAAAGCTGGGCCAACTCTCAGTCAGACACGGGTGATTGCTTGTTGATTTGTTTGCTTTCTCCTAACTTAGTCGCATTCATTACGTTCGTTTTACAACAAATTGGTATCAGAGCTTCTGGTTGAAAAACTAGGGTTTCGTCTCGAATTGTGGTTATGGCGGCTAAGTTCAAGATCGTGAAGTTTGATGGGCAAATCAGTAGTTTCAGTCTGGAGAGTAAAGATGAAGGCTCTGTTAACCCAACAGGGATTGCACAAGGCTTTGTTAAGGATGGCGAAGTCCGGGTCAGTGCGGATAATTGGGAAGACATGGATGCCGAAACTCTGAGTTCTATTCAGTTGAGTCTGGCGGATGATGTTCTTTGCGAGGTGGAAGAAGAAACTTCAGCAGCAGATATATATGACGATTTTGATACTGTGACTAACAATTTAAAACAGATTTTTTTCCGTTAGGGAAAAAAAAAGTTTTGTTTTGGAATTAAAATTAGTTTTTGCTCCCAGGTTTTAGAAATTCCTATTTTCTTCTGGCTTTAGCTATTATTGAACAGATTTGGGGGAAAAAACAAGAAGTTTGTGCATTCCGTTTGATACCAGAAATTGGGTAGAGATCAGTGTATACTTGATGATAATCACATAAATCTTACTAGTCGTATTACTCGACAGTGCCTATTCCATTAAATTGATCTTAATTTTTTTTGGCTTTTTTAGTTGATGTATGTGAGGAGAATAACATATCTTGTAAAGCATGAAAAACCAAAAGGCCAATAATCCACTTAGCGGAACGGGATGGTTTTCTTCGAGATATGTCATGCTTGGAGTATCCACAATGACCTAATCAAAATTGGACAACCAAAGTTTATTACATCACCTTTTGGTTATCCATTTAAGGGATTACTAAAATTAACAATGCAGAGGTCCACAATGGCATAATCAAAATTGAATATGTAAATTTGTCATACCACATTTTCAAACTATAAAAAACTACTGCAAGAAAACAGTTTTTGAAAAAGAAAATAGTTTTAGAAAAAAAAACAGATTTTGAAAATGAAATATTTTTGTAAAAAAAAGGTTTTTAAAAACAGTTTTGAAAAGAAAATAATTTTTGAAATATGGTTTTTGTGTAATATATAATTGTACTTGATTGAAAAGATCTAGGGTCCATCTAGCTGCATTCCCTCTTCCTTCCCTCCCTCCCCCTAGGGTTTTCATCACCTTATATAATGTGGTGGTAGGAGGGGAGGGCTTTACTCTTGATGGGTATTTTCTTCCTCCAAAGTGATGGCCGTTTTTCTCGCTTTCAATAACCCCCTTCCTTTTCAGTGAGGGGCTTTTCTCTCGATCTCAGATTTGAGAATTTCTTTTTTTTTTTTTTCTATTTTCCTTTATCTCGGCTCCTCCATCATCATCAAGGTGCCATATTCATATTTCTACAGTGATGGTGGTGATGGTCCTTTGACGAAGCAAGGTGACGGTGCTAGTGATCTGATGAGGAATCATATCGATTAGGGTAGCTTGTCATCAGTGTGTGGATGTGATTATTGAGGATACCTAACTCATCAAAAGTGTGTTTAATCAGTGTGAGTTTTCATTTCATGTGTATAAGTGTCAATGGGGTGGGCCATTCTAGATGATCGTCTTATGTACTTTTCTTTTTTTATCAAGGAAGCATTTACTGTGATAATCCAAAATTTCTAAATAAAATTTAGATTATTTTTATCTTTTAATATTTATTAGATACTCATTTTCTTCAATTAAATTAAATCCTAATGTGTTCTTAAATAGATTATTACACAATTTCACACATACATACATACATACATGCATATACTTTATATTTTCTCTCTTTCATCCCTACTCCCATTACCCTCACCAATTCCTAACTACCCAACCTTGACACAATTAACCCATCACACATCCATCCACCCATCACATTCATTTCATCAAATATGTCCCTCCATATTTTCCCACCTCTTGCATTTAAGGGGCTCTCACTTAAGCAAGTCATCAAAGCAACAATAAATACATAGAATACTCGAAGGGGGAACCATGGGAAACTAATTAAAGGGCAAAAGCCATTAAGAAGTTAATATGGAAGAAATAAAGATAGACCCTAAAGAGTAAAGCGTTGGTGAAATCAATTAAAATCTGCATAAAAGAGAATCTAAGAAGACATGCAAATCATCCGATGTCAAATGGATAAGAAATATTTGCTTCAGAGTGGATCCTTGAAGAAGTTGCAATTCTTGTAAATGCATAGGCTTGATGAAAATTGGACCGCTCGCTAAAAGAAATCATAGACATGTGGATTCATTGTATAAGATAACGGGAAAAAAAAGGGGACTGTAATAGATGGGAACTACTTAAAGCTTCTCAACTAGAGGTTGTGCCCCTTAATTAAGAGGAACTAATTTAAAAGGCTTATCTCTTCTCAAAGCTTTTGCATCAAATGAAAAGGTAGCCCTCTTCTTAGAGCATACAGAATGTTGTTGAATGATATTGCTTAATGATGGAATACCTTAACCTCAAGGCCAATAATTTATTGTAGAAGACCCATAAGTTCATCCTCTTCCTCCGAACACCTCAGAAATCTGGAGGAGAACATCTGAACACCTAAAGCAATTTCAAGGGATAGGCATGGCTCCCGAAGTTTCAGGTGTAGTATGGTTTGAATCATGTGGGATGGTTTGAGTGGTTGTAGTGATGTAAAGTGGAGTATGTGGACTATTGATGAGATTGGAAGGAGGATATAAGGGAGAACTAAGGGGATTTGGGTTATTCTTTTATTGAGTTGAAATGGGAGTGGCCCAATGGGAGTGAGGGTTTGGTAATCCCCCGCGCAAGTTAGAAACCAAAGAGGGGCCAACATCCAGAGTATCACCACCTATAGGTGGTGTGAACACCCCGCGGGAAATGCCCACGAAAACGGTTGCGGTTTGGAAAATGGTTTTGATTGATTGAATGGAGTCGCCACCCGGATTTGAGGACCTTACCCGAGAAACCATTTGAAAAATGACTCTTTTGCCCTTGAAATGGAAAATACTTTACCGGTCTTTAAAATGAGATTTCTCGGGTCCGGAAGCTAGGTTACGTGTGGGGAAGGAATTCAAAGCACCCCACACGCCCGGCATATTTACCGGTCTCTACTAAATGTTTAGAAGATCTTGAAAATGTTATTCAAATGGACTTTTAAATGAGGATCAGAACATGAAATGTAATTAAATGAGGATTATGGCATGCAAATGATGAACCAAAGTTAATCAGAATATGAAAGAAAACAGAAAACATGATAATGGAAAAGGGGATCCAGGCGCCTGGACCCAATGCAGGCGCCTGGAAGGTGATGATCCAGGCGCCTGGATTGGGCTCTGATGCACAAACTGGTTTTTCTCCTTTGATGATTTTCGACCCTCTCTCAAACCCCCCACTGGTATAGATGACCAAAGAGAGCTTGATTGAGTCCCCCTCAGGGCCTACTTGAGCACATTGGTAGAAAAACTACCTTGAAAAGCTTTGATTGATGAACTTGAGTTTGATTTTTGGACAATGTTTGGTAGTTGAATGGGCTGGATTTTGGGTTATTGGAAGTGTATCAAACTGATTATAGGTGGTTTGATTGGGGATTTAATTGTGGATGATGAAAAATGGGTAGAATCAAGTGAGTTTTTGGAGGTAGAATGGGGGAAAATTGAGTTTTGATGGTTGAAAATGGAGGGATCAGTTTGGGGATGAGTTTCTGGAAATATTTGGGCAGAATAACAGTAGGGGAGAGAGGTGAGAGCTGATCCTTTAGAATGGAGTGGGATGGGGGTATATATAGGGAGAGAATGAGAGAGTTTTTGGGTGGGTTTGAGAGGGAAATGACAATTTGAACTCAAAATGGGGAGCCAGAGTCTGTTGGAGGGAGATTAGAATGAAGAAAACGTGGGACCAAATAGGGGGGAGCCAATGGTTTCATCAAAAACCAGCTGCAGATTGTTCACTGGAAGTGATTCCAGGCGCCTGGAATTGGGGAATCCAGGCGCTTGGATTGAGTCCGGGCGCCTGGATTAGGGTAATCCGGGTGCCTGGACTGGGGGACTGCACAACAATCCAAACTTCGCGGGGCCATTCCGAGTGCTACCGAACTCCGTTTTGTGCATGGTTTGAAGCGTTGGAAAGCTTGAAAAGTCTACTTTCTAACCCAAGTGGTTTGAACCAAAGATAATTTGTACATCAAAATATGTGACCATTTTACCCTCAGAAGGTTGGGAAAGTAAGTGATTTTGGTAAAATGGGCATATCTCCCTCATTTCAAAATGGATTGGGACATATTATATATCAAAAAAGAGGGTTTTGAATGTACTAGAAGATGGTGCAAGATTGGGTTTATTTTGGAAAGGTTTAGGAGAGGTTTCCAAGTTCACAATCAAGTTTCGCGTGCTCTATCGGGCATTTTCATCATCGGGGATGCTTGATAAGTTTCTCGGGTCAAAATCGGGGTGTCTACAGGTGGCGAGATAGAGGAGGTAATGGGACACGTAGCAGCACCTTGGTTTGAGAAAAATAGCCAAAGGGAGACTGACCAAAGTTCCACCAAGAGGAATAACTAGGAGCATTAGTATGAGGTACATACGAGGTTTGATTCCATGCAAATAGAGGGGGTAGGGGCAATATCTGGGTGCTATTGTGTTTTAGGAATTTGACTATGGAGATGTGAACCTTCATCAAGAGTATGAATTCTTCACCTAAAGAATCTTAGTTGAAGATGTGGTTAATATCTAGTTCCATATTCTTAACCTCATCTTCGTAAAGAACGTAAATACAAGAAGTTCAATTGCTATCACTGTTCTTGAAAACACTCAAAGCGGAGGTAAACATTGGCTTGCCATTTTCTAAAATGAGAGGAAATGAAGAGTTGAACGGAGAGTTCTCATACCTATGGTTTAATGACATTTTTGGTCCCCAAAGTATGCCTCGTGTGCTGATTTGGTCCCCAATATATCGATTTGATTTTTTGGTCCCCAATGTTCCAATTTTGGATTCAATTGGTCCCTCCCCTTCACGCCGTTCGCTCTCCCCATTAAAATTGGGGGCACCCTAGGTATTTCAAACACCCCCCAGTCAAACCCATTTGGCCATTAATTTCCCCATAAAATCAAACACCCAAAAATGGAACCCACCCCTCCCCTACCCCACGGCTGCGCAACCACCACTCTACCCACCCCGACCCCCACCACCACCGCCTCCTCCAACAACACACCAGCAACAACTCTAAATCTTCTGGACCCACCAACGCCAAAAGATCGAAACAGCCACCAACTTCAAAAACCACCAGTTCCTCTAAGCCCGAATCAAGAAAGCTGAAGAGGACGTCTAGATGATCTCGTCCAAGGCCCCCGTCCTCTTCGCCAAGGCATGCAAGCTCTTCATCTTGGAGCTCACAATCCAATCCTGGCTCCACGCCGAGAACAAACGAGCACCCTCCAGAAAAATGACATCGCAGCCGCCATTTCTCGAACCAACATTTTCGATTTCTTAGTGCCGAGGGAGGAGATCATAGAGGAGGAGGGAGGAGGTTATTACCCGCCGATTGGGCAGCCTATAGGAATAGGAGGGGTGTATATATAGCCGCCTTCGCAGGCATGGTAGTCGGTGTGGCAGACGGGGGGTGATGGGTGTATGTTGGTGGGCAGGGGAATCTCGATGCGCAAGGGTAATGTTGAAATACCTAGGTCGCCCCTATTTTTAACGGGGAGAGCGAACAGCGTGAAGGAAGGTACCAATTGAACGCAAAATTGGAACATTGGGGACCAGAAAAATCAAATCGATATATTGGGGACCAAATCGGCACGAGGCATACTCTGGGGACCAAAAAAGTCATTAAGCCGTGCAAGTTTTTAAAAGTTTCCACTAAGCTACTCTTGCATGATGAATTAGAAATCCATTTAGAGGGATTCTAATTTGATCCGGGTTGGAACAACAATATTCTCCTCATCAAATAACTCAAAAAATTATGAAGATAAATTAAAATCATCAACAGATTGCCTAACAATTGACACCCACCCTTATCACAACACCAACAAACCCCACAGCAAATGAAAGAAGAAGGTCTTGGTTTTGATCAAAGTCTTCCAGATGAAGTCTCCGTGCAATTTTTTGGTGTATGGACTGGGACTTCACAACCTCATGTGGACTGAGCTTAGCAACGGCAGCCGCCTCGTATTTTTAAAGATGGGGCTGACCGGAGTTGAGAGGGGAGGAGATAACGCTAGTTGGACTTGAAAGGGGAGAGTACAAGAAAAGAGAGAGAGGGTGAGATGGAGAGGAGGGAAGAGAAAGTGCAACTTTAAAATTCTAATCTCAGCCCTTAATTTCAAAGACTGAGATGGAGTGTCTTTTTATGAGTTTTTTTATATGTACCTGTAATGCACCTTGATATTTGGTTAACGTATATCAAAGTAATGAAGTTCTCAACGAAATATTGAAAAAATGGACGACTTGTATCATCATTATAGATTCGGAAGGTCCACAAATACCTTGGACATAGCCCCACAACCATTTTGAGAAACCAGTAAGGATCCTTTTCTAGAACTAGCAAGAAAACAACTCAATTGTCAGACAAAAGAATTAGGAAAATATGTAGTCATTTCAGGAGTACTTTATGGTACAGTAACGTGTGCTCTTCACAAATGTTAAATGGCAACAAACATGATATGGGACATCTTTTTCTCTCACAACGCCACTACACCCTGTTTGGATGCCGGACTAGGAACCCAAATTTGAAAAACACCTGGATTACATATCCTGGTCCCACCTTACTCCCCCGCTTGGATGGCAAAACAAGCCCTGGACTTGGCTCACTGTTGGGAGATGGTATCTAGGTGCTCCTGGATTTGGTAACGACAGCCTTGACCATGTCGTTACGTAACGAGGGGCGATTTGCTTCTTTCTCTACCCTTTCTACCCCTCCAAATCCGGGTGACATACACACGATCGAGGGTTTTCTGTGTAGTGTTTTGCATCAGAGAAGAGAGAGGCGACGAAAACAAGTCGATCGGTTTGTGGTTTTTTCGTTGCTCATCTTCGATAAATTTCGTCTTCAACCTTCAACAGGTAATCAAAACCCAGTTATTTTTTAAAGTTGATCATTTTGCACGACCAATCTGTTTTCATTTTCATCCCATCCAAATCCATCAATTTGACGCAATTGATTAATATAACAAAAATCTCGCTTCCAAAGCGTAATCTTCCATTCTATATGAATTTTTGTTATCCCAGCTTCAGGAAAACAAGCTTCCATCTGATTTTTTAGGACTTCTGAATACGAGGGACGAAATCCAAAATCACTTTGCCAAACACCCTCATCTACAAGGGCCGTAAGGTATTGGAGCAAAATTTCCTCCTCCACCTCGGTCCAACCATGACGTGCCATTGAAACAAAGTTTAAAACACAAATGAAATAGGGACTTTTTTTTTTTACTCAAAAAAACAATGTGAAACAAATAAGACATGTTGTTTGGTATTTATAAACAAAATTTTAACAAACATTCAACTACAAACCCACCATTCAATAATCTATCTACCACTCCACCAAACAAAAGCCATTCAACTACCATCTATTCTCCATTCACCAATATATATATATATATATAATTAACGTACCCACCATTCAAATCAACAAGTAATTGTCTTGTATTAATTTAACAAATTAATAAATATTTAATTTTTTCCCGGATTTGTTTTTTTACTATTTCGGTTTCAATATTTTTTAGGATTTATGGTGTATTTTTCGTAATTATTATGTAATTATTACATATTTATTGTTATTATATTAAAATTTATCCATTTAGTTTATTAAAATATAAAACTAGGGGCAAATAGGTCATTTGCTCTCTTATCATATTGTGGGTGATGGTTCTTGCTTTAGCCAAATAAAACTAAGGCAGTGGATTGCTCTCAGTCTAATCCGTGATACCCTTGGTGACCTAGGAGATGGGGCAAAAATTTCACAAGAGAGAGAATGTTCTCCTCTCATTCAGTGATTACCCTTTTCTCTCTCTAGAATGGCATATGCCTCTGCCAAGATTTCACCAACTTCTGGGCATTGAAAGGGAATGTCTCATATTTATAGGCACCATGGACCAATGATCAGGTGCCAGGTTGTTCCCCTATAATATGATAACACGTGTCCTTTCCATACAACCTGACTGTACGGGTGACGTCATCATCGCGCAGCTGACTCACACTGTGACAAGCCATTCCCCCACGCAGCGATCCTTCAGTTCTTTATAGTCACCAAGCCACTAAATCTCCCTTATTCCCGTAAGGGCAAGGTCATGACCTGTTCGGTCGTGCCTATACCGCAACCAAGTCTCAGGGGGCCCCCGGGGTCCTGCCTTCAGACCGCAGTAGGTATAATTACCTGGGCTTAATTAGACTAGTTTCTCGCCCACGTTTTGGGTCGTGCTAGTCATCTAGGCCATGGATTGTTCTCCTGTTCGGATGACCCATGGTTATCCAAGCACCGCCCTTACTGGGCTTGGGGTGCGCGCCGTGGAGGCGCCTTGCGCAAGAGGGTCCCGCGCCAATGGCCACCCTGCGCGAAGACTTGTGCCCGCATAAGTGGCCCCCCGCGCGGATCCCTCCGTGGAGAGTGTCACGTGTCGCGCAGACATCGCGCCACCTAGGTGACACTAGTCATGATCTCAACAGTGGGTCAACGTTGATTCTGGTCAACGGGGGGTCTCGCGCTGACCTCCCCTAAATGGCTCCCACGCGCGTGTGGAACACGTAGGCGCTTGGCGTGTTTTTTCACGCACTTTCCCAGGCGCACGTGACGTTTGCGCATTATCCATTTCTTGACAGCTTTTCGGTTGATTGACGCGACCGTCTGGGGGCGCCTTTTCGGCTGTCCGAGGTCATCATTATTGCTGATGTTCCATTTCCGACATGATGGTTGATTGTGACCATTCGGACCCCCCTACCCTCCTACCCTAATATCTCCCTCTCCTCCATTTCTTCACTTCTGTTTCTTTCGATTAAACTCAGAGCTCTCAAGCCCCTTCTTCTTCTGTAAACTCTTCTTCTTCATCTCTTACAAAACTATCTTCACACAAAGATGACCTGTGGTGAGCAAGTGACAGGAGGGAGACCCACCGTTCAAGGTGGTCCAGTGCCTCCGTTGCACCAATGGCGTAGGGTTCCTTATTTCCATGGTAAGGGTGACCCGTTCTGGCAGAAGGTGGAGTCATACAATCCAGTGGGCAACAAATTGGACGACGCCTTGTGCATTCATCCGGAGGTGCCGCTTGAGGATGGAGACATGGTGCCACCCTCCTCTATTCTTTGTCTTCGCCTAGAGAGGGGGGACTTCCCTTTCTCTTTAGTCCAGTATTCTTCTCTCTCTGTAGCCCCCACTGGTTGGAGCGAGTGGGTGAACGACGTAATTAGGGATGCTGCTTACAAGAAGGTCTGGAGCGTTCTCACATACTGGAGCCCATCAAGATTTTCCAGGTTTTGACGTTGAATAGGAGGAATGAGAATATCGACTTTCTAGTGTCACGGTGGAGTACGAATACTCATACTTTTGTATTTCCATGGGGAGAGTTTGGCCCCACTCTCCAGGATACCAGTGCACTCCTACACCTCTCTTCTCATGGCAAAAAGGAGTTTGAGCCCACCAAGGCTGACTACGCAGATCAGGAGTTGACAGGTAGGCTTAAAGTTGGCTTACAAGGCTGCGGGCCATAGGGGCTCATAGTGGGACAGGAGCGGGCATAGGAGGGCCATGACAGACCCAAAGAAGACTTTTTGGGGTTCTTGGATAACGTACTTCTTCAAAGGTCTTCAGCCCACGCCATCTGGGAGCTCGAAACGCCAGGCCATTGATGGCCCAGAGTACAAAGGTGATCTGTACTTGCCCGCCTTTATCTCTTTTTTTCTTTCATTCTTTCTATTTCCAGGTTTTCCCATCGATGCACCGAGCGAGTTTGTTTTTTATCTCGCGGTGAGGATTGCGCGAGGGGACAGATTTCCGTTGGGCCCTCTATTTTTTGGGCACTTATACCAGCAGCTGGACCGCCTGTCCGCGGACTTTGAGCTCTCCGTAGGCCGCTATGACATCATTTCCATGGTGCATACTTAGTTCCTAACTGCACTGGTGTATGAGCATTTTCCTATCGTTGCTCTAACGCCCAAGAAGTTTCCCGTGCAGGTGTCCAAGCCAGTCCTGGACAGTAGGGGTTGTCCGGTCAGGGAGGATGACGGTCGCCAGAGGTACACTCTTGAGGGTCCAATATGGCCTATTATCCTCCGCTGGAACAACACGGCCACAATGAAGCTTTGGGAGGAGCATATGGATGACCAGTCTCATTTCTATCCGCGCCCCTACACCCAGACCTTGGATGGTATTTGCAACTATAACCGGAGCACCCTAGAGGAGGTTGATTTTTCTGACGATAGTCTTTCGCAGCGTAACCTTTTTGTCAGTGTATACTGTATGAGCCGCCCGGCCTACCTGCCCGCACTTGGAGTTGAGAACTGGCGAACAGTGGTGTACAAGCCAAACAGGGTGGCACGCCAGTTGGGGTATGATTTGGTGGTACCCGCGGCCGGGCCGGAGCCTCTGGAGTTTCAGGCTGCTTTCAATCAGTTTCTTGTCGCCTATACGGATATACTTTTAGACGGGGTTGGCCGCTGGCGTTTTCCAAAGTCCATTCGTCCTCCCTTTGCCTCCACCCAGTTCCGCTTGCATTGGCGGAGGAATCTGGACTTCTTTTTCACCTTTGTGCAAGGTGAGGCCGTCAAAGCCACCCCACGTGTCGTGTCCAAGCCAGACTTCACTCTCCACTCACCCAAGCCTCAATCCGACGATTGGCGAGGTGTACAGAGCCACTGGGCTTTGAAGGAGAGTACTACTGCGGCTCCCTCAGAGGCTAGGGTTGTGGCGCCGCTATCCGCCGTTCACGTTACCAGGTCCCGGGCAAGGGCCCAAACATCTTTTGTAGATGAGGAAGAGGCCATGCGGTCACCTGTTCGTCGTAAGCTACACAGGGTATGTGATACATTCTTGCTCGATTTGTCCATTGTGTTGATTGTGATATTGTCTTCTACTCACCGTTTTTTTTTTCTTACTCTATTTCAGGCGGCGACTGGCGAGCGTGTCAGAGGATCGCCAGAGCGTACAGCTTCCCCGCAAACCGGCGGCTCGGACCAGGCTTCTGATACGGACGATATGCCTTTGAGGGCTCGTGCTGCAACGTTGACTTAGAGTCAAGCCACAGGTCCCCCTATCCCGGCCCAGCGGTCCGTAAGGGATAGTGACAACAATGGTGATCAGCTCCCAATCAGCACCCTCCTTGGCTGGCGGCGTGAAAGGGTTGTGGCTGGTGAGCCAGAGTCTGGTCAAAGTGCGGAGGTCAACCTTACTCCTTCCCCAGCCGCTCAGCCCTCAGAATTTGATGAAGAATCCACCCCGCACCCGCAGGCAGCATAGAGGCATGCATTTTTGGAAATAATGCGAACAGAGGAGTGAGTTAGCCCCTCGATTGCTGAGGTATTTGCTCCGCGTGGTGCGAGCGGCTCAAGAGGGGATGAAGTAAGAGGGATTCATTTTGGGGGACGTCGCGCTCCGGGGCCGCAATCAGAGAAGAGCTCGGAGGGCACCGATGAAGGCTTTGGCGGGGGTTTTGAACAAGAGTTTTTGCGACCCTATGTTGATAGTGAAGATGAGCAGAGCCCTCACACCGCTGTTAAAACAGGCCAGCCCTCTGTTCGCTCCCATGCACCAACTGAGTCTGCCCCTCAGCGCACATCATCCGTCGAGAAAGGTAATCATCCTGATTCTTCCAGCACCTTCCAGAACATAGGGGGTGACATTCATGTGGGGCCAAGTTTTAGGCGGCGCACAACTCATAGTATAGGAGAATTTGTGCCAACTTCAGTTGATCCGATTATTCATGAATTGTTCAAAGATGACTTTTCAGAATTGGAAGCCGCCGAGGACCCTCAAGGAAGAGTGCAGGAGATGCAAACCGCCCTTCACCAGTCTGTCTCAGAACATCAAGGGCATGTGGCCGAGCAGCAAGGAGAGACACAGCAGGAACGGCTGGCCACCATTGACGAGGGGGATGCGCCTGAGGGAGAGGATAAAAGCGAGGCGGAGTCCAGCGCTCCGCAAGAGGGTGTTGGGCAGATGATCTTTTACCAGAAAGAGACCATAGCCATTGATGATAGCTCAGAGGAACCGGAGGGAGCAGAGTCCGGTGCGCCGCAGGAGTCCGCATCCGAGTACAGCGATTCTCGTTGCCAGGAGCATGTACCTCCCGTCATGCCTGCATCCGTGGCGCCATTCCTATTATTCCGTTTTGCTGATACAAACCTGCATGTCCTGGAGGCTGTTCAACGGACTTATCCGGAGACCTTTGCCAACTTCCGGGCACAGTGCCCTTTAGGTGGTGGCATGCTTTTGGACAGCTTGGCCACAATTATTACTTCCCTCGAGGCCATTCCTCTGAAGAAGTTTGGCGACGTTTGACTGCAAGATGGTAGGGGGGCGCTCATGGACCTTCAGAATTTGGGAGGATTGGAGGTTGGTTGGCTCATTGCCCACATGGAACGCATGCATAGCTCTCGCCGGGCCTTCAAGATTCCGCTTCAGGTTGAAGCGAAGCAGAGAGAGGTTGAGCGGGCCCAGGAGAGAGTGGACCTTATGCGTGCCGCCCTTGCTCAAAGGGAAACGGACTTGAGAGATAGACAGGCCGAGCTGGAGGCCATTTTGGGTGAGAAGGCGGAATTTGAAGCTGCGGGGAGGGAAATATTTGGGAAGAATGACCCTGTCTCCAAGGGCTTGTTCCCTGACCCGCCGCAATGACTTTCTTTTCTTTGTAATGGGAGTGATTTGAATACAAAGGGATTTTTTGCTTATGATACATTCCTTTTTTATTGTTTTCCATGCATGTGCTTTTATGGTTAACTTCTCTAAATAATCCATTCATTATAACTTGTTATTGCATGAAATGGAATCTCTGCTCATAATCTTTCATGAGTAACCAAACATCTCATTATCTTTCTGAAATAGCAGAAGGAAATTACAAAACGAAAAATAGTCTTTGAGGACCTAAACAAAACATTTTTTCATTCGAGGCTAATATTTCTTCATGAACTTGATATTGATCGGTCCTGTTAGGAACCCATCCGAGACTCTGGACAGCCTATAGTGACCACTTGTCCCCGCATTGATGACCTGATACGGTCCCTCCCATCTCGTAGTGAATTTGGGGAGCTTGACATTCCTCATCACGTCTATGGTTGACTTCCAGACCAAATCTCCGACCTTGAATTCTCGCGGAACCACACTCTTGTAGTAGAATTTTGATACCGACTCCCAATACTTTGCCTGATGTTCCGCGGCGAGTTCTCGCCTTTCCTCCAAGGCTTCCAGATCTGCGCGCCACTCTGCAGCTGTGACTTCTGTCGACAAAGCCAACTACGCGGAGGGTACGCTCAACTCGACAGGGAGTACAGTTTCTGCACCATAGACCAAGTTGAAAGGGCTAGTCCACGTCACTTTTCTCTTAGCCGTGCGGTATGCCCAGAGCGCCGTGATCAAGTGGTTTGACCACGTTCCGCCCTTCTTGTCCGTCAGCTTGCTCAAGATCCGCACCAAAGACTTGTTCGTGGCCTCAGCTTGGCCATTCCCTTGAGGGTAATACGGTGTTGAAGTCTGATGTTCCACAGAATAGGATTGGAGTAGCTCGCCCACATCTTTGTTAATAAATGGGGTCCCATTGTCTGACAGGATTACCTTGGGTATGCCAAACCTGCATATGATGTTTTCTTTGATGAACTGGGCGACCACCGCGCCAGTCGCTTTCCTCAATGGCACTGCCTCCACCCACTTTGTACTGACTTTAGTGGTTGCCAGAATCCACTGATGCCTGCATGAGTGTGGTGAGATGGGTCCAACAAGGTCCATTGCCCAAGTATGGAAGGGGTATGGCGCGCGGATTGCGTTAAGTTCCACTGTTGGCGCGTGAACTAGATTTCCAAACTTTTGGAATGCATGACACCGGCGTACGTGTGCTTTGGCGTCAGACTCCATCCGCGACCAGTAATATCCCAAATGGATAATATGCTCATATAGTTTCCGCCCGCCCTGATGCTCTAGCTCATGAGCTTTGTACAACACTTCCTCAGCTTCTTCATTGGACAAACACCGTAAAGGAATGTGGTCCAAGGCTCTCCTGTATAGACTTCCATTTTTTTTTTATGAAGAATCGACTAGTGGACATCTTAACTTGCCTTCTGTATTCCCTTTCCACAGGTAGTGCGCCCTCCTGTAGGAAATCAATAAATTTCTGCCTCCAGTCCTGCTCCACTGAGAAACAGCATTCCTGCACTTGGATGGCTAGGATGCATCTCTCGCAATTCCTTAATACGTCTGCGGCATCTGCTTTCATGCTAGGCCAATAATAGCCTTGTCTCTGGACCCTTCGGTAAAGAGAGATGTCATTTTCTCCACAAGTTGCATCATGGATCTGACTCAACCTGGTCTTGGCCTCTTGAAGCCCGACGCATCGTGTGAGCCACCCCTGAGGGCCGCGAAAATATAACTTCTTCCCAATCATGGTAAATTGTGCCAAAGCTAACAAAGGGACGTTGCCTTGCCCGGTAGCTAACTATTTCATCAACTTTTCTTGCCACTCCTCGACGGCTTGCTCCTTGTTCACCTCATCGGCAATTGATGGTTCTGTCTTCTTGACGATTTCTATGGCTATTTTTTCTTCATTGAACTCAACTTTCGCTCCCAGTGTGGCAAGTGCATCAGGGAACCTGTTATCTGATCTGGGTTTGTGAATGATTTCCACTTTATCAAAACGATGCATCAGCCTCTATACCGTGCCCTGTATGGAGCAAGAGTAGGCTCTTTAAGTGCGTAGACGCCCTCTATTTGTAGAATTACCAGCTTTGAATTCCCCACAATTTTGAGGGTCTTTATTTCTTTTGCAATGGCTGTTAGGAGCCCCAGGACCAAGGCCTCGTATTCTGCTTCATTGTTTGAACATTGGAAAGATAGCTTGTATGCGACGTATTCACGCTGGTCGTCCGTGCTGGTGAGGACTATTCCGGCACCTCCCACACCAACTCCTGCGGCCCCATCGAAACTTAGCGTCCAAGTGACTGACGCGGCCGCTAATGCTTCAAAGCCATCTCCTGGTAACTCTTCCTGGACTAGTTCACACTGTCCACTAGGGAATATTGCGAGTAAATCAGCAAGTGCTTGACATTTGATCGCCTTAGGAGTGACGCATAATATTTTGAATTCAGCCAGAGCTAAAAGCCAACAGGCCACTCTCCCCGTGCGGGCCGGCCGCGCTAGCAGATAGCGTACTGGATCGCTCTTCGTGACGAGGTGGATCTTTAAAGACAAGAAGTAGTGACGTAGCTTTTGCGCGGTGAAGACCAACGCCAGGCAATGCCGCTCTACTGGCGTGTAACGCTCATCTGCCCCCTGCACTTTCCTACTAATGTAGTATACCGGCCTTTCCGTGCCATCAATTTCCTGAACGAGCAGGGCCCCAATGGATCTCAGGGTGGACGTCAAGTATAGGACAAGGGGCTTGCCCTTCTGTGGTGCGATCATGGTCTGCGGGGAGGTTAAGACAGTCTTGATTCTTCCAAATGCCCGCTGGTGCTCCGAGCGCCATTTGAATTTTACTCTTTCTTTCAGCAAGTCACTAAAGGGTGCTGATATTTCTGCCAGCGTGGGGATAAACCTTCATAGATAGGAAACCTGCATTAGGAATTTCTTGAGTGTCCGCTGGGAGTGCGGGGGCGGCATTTCAGTAATGGACTTTATCTTTGCATCGTCCGCCTCTATCCCGTGCCTGTGGACCAGGAATCCCAGGAACTTCCCTGATGCGATGCCGAAGGCACACTTTAATGGGTTCATTCTCATGTTGAATTTCCTACACCTTATAAGCACTGTTTCCAAGTGATCCAAGTGATCGAACTTTTCCTTTGACTTTACAACGAGGTCATCTACATAGTCTTCTACAATGTGATGCAGCATATCGTGAAAGATTGTCGTCATCGCGTGCTGGTATGTCGCGCCAGCATTCTTGAGGCGAATGGCATAACGGTGTAATGGAAGTTGCCTAACGGTGTTCTGAAAGCTGTCTTCTCCGCGTCCTCTACCCCCATTTTAATTTGATTATAACCACTAAAATCGTCCATAAAGGGGAACATATGGTGTCCCCGACGTGGAGTCAACCAATGTATCGATATGTGGCAAAGGAAACTCATCTTTCGGGCATGCTTTGTTGAGGTCGCAAAAATCGACACACACACGTATCTGGCCGTTCTTCTTCTTCACAGGTATGATGTTCGCTAGCCACAGCGGATATTGTATAGGCTGGATGAATCCGGTTCTCCATAATTTCTCGACTTCTTCTTTGATCCTCTCTTCCAACTCCGGCTGGTACTTGCGCGCACCCTGTTTGACTAACTTAGAATTTGGGAAGACATTCAGATGGTGTGCCACAAACTCGGTGTCTAGCCCTGGCATTTCCTCGTAATGCCAAGCGAATACATCTCTGTATTGCTGCAATAGTTGAATGAGCCTCTTTTTCATGCCACCTTCAACTGCCGCGTTGACGAAGACGGGCCTTGGAGTGCCCTCTCCTTCCCTGAGGTTGACTTCCTCCAACATCTCAGGCTGCGGCTTAGGGCCATCCTGCATACATTTTGGGGCTGGCTCGGGTTTAACCATCTCGTCTTCTTCTGCTCCTGTTGCCTCTAGGCACCGCGGGTCAGACGCCTCCGTTAAGACATCCGGCCCGCCACCTCATCACAAGCAGTACACAGTCTTTCCTCCTTCCTTGACTTTGGTAATCTTCCTTGGCCCCGAAGCACTTTCTATAAATGGTTTCCGCTTGCTCGCGGAGACCTTTGCTTCGTCTTTGATATCTTCCCATTTGGGCAATTTGACTCCGAGCGGCTTTGCAACCGTCACGCTCAGCGTTTCCTCCATGTCGGTGAAGTATACTAAATCAGACAGGTTCACTTCGTTCACTTCGAATGGCCTTTCAGACGCTGCAACAGTGACTTTCTTTCTAGCCCAAATCGCCTTCAGGCACTGATGATAGCTGGATGGGATGACCGCGAAGCGATGCATCCAACTGCGGCCCAATATTATGTGGTAGTTCGTTTGTGCGTCAATAATGTGAAATTTAGTAGTAGTGCGGATAGGTCCGACTGCGAGATCAACGATAATGTACCCTAGAGATTCTTTCTTGTCTCCTTGGAACCTAGTGATCCCTATCAGCGACTTCACTATCCGGTCATCCGGGATTCCCACCTTTTGCAAGGTGGACATTGGCATGATATTGATGGATACTCCTCCATCCATGAAAGCTCGTTTTAGCTCCACGCCATTGACTCGTGCCGTGACATATAGGGGCCTGTTGTGTGGGTGCAGAATTCTTCTATTAGAGGCAGAGAATGAGATCGCATTCAACTCATCTTTGATCATTCTAGGGAGGGATCCTCCTTGCGTGGCGCATGTTTCATGGCCTTCTTGTGCGATAACCAAAATAGCCTTTGTCATTAGGAATCTTGCGTTGGGCGTGAACCCCATTCCATCATAGAACTGTCTGAACTTTGTGCTGTTCTGCAAGATTTTGACCCCACTCTCTGGATCGGGAGTGGTCACCATCGGAGTATCATATCCTGCAATATCATCGAGCTCATCATAGAAAGATGTCATATATACTTCCTCGTAATCATAATCGTAATCATAACCATAATCATCTTCCTCCATTTCACGTATGAATTCAAAGCATTCAGCCATGTTAGCCGTCCCATGCTCAGGATAGGGATGCGTGCGCACGTCTTGTGCCTTGGTAGTGATTCTCAACTCGTTGTTGTATAGCTTCTTCTTGAAAATCCTTTTCAAGGTCCAGCATTTACTAGTGGGGTGCTTGGTGTGTCGGTGGAACATGCAATAGTTAGGGCTTTCTCTGTCTGCGTGTGATGGCGCGACCTCGATATCTGGTAGTGTAAGGCCATCATTTGCGATCCACTCTTTTACTAATGATTTTACTTCCTCGATACTGCAGGGATAGTCCGGGGCCGCCGCGCTCTCCTTGTATACTTTTTGTTTCTTCCAATCGCCGTGCCCATTACCATTTCCATTCCATTCGACATGTCCATTGCCATTTCCGTCGTTGCCTCTTCCCCCTACGACTTGCGCGAAGACGGAGCGGAAGTTGCAGCTGCGACAACGGAGTGTGACTTTCTAGGCTTCCAGCCTTCTCGTGTGGGTGGCTTTACAGTGTGGTGCAGCTTGTATGCTGCTTCTAATAACGCATCAAACATGTGAATCTTGACATTAACCAAGAATGGCTGATACTCGCGCAGGAGACCTGCTGTACAAATTTCCACCAGATATTCTTCCTCTACTGGCTCAAGGCAATCGACTGCGCGGTCCCGGAACCACTTGATATAGTCAATGATATCCTCACTGGGGCCCTAAGTTTCTTTGACGGGGATAGACTGGTTATCTTCTCGCGTGTTTGAAAGAACTTGGCGTAGGACTAACCATGTCCTCCCATGATATTATGGAGTAGAGGGTGAGGTTGACATACCACGTGTATGCCATATTGGTTAGAGACTTGGAAAATTCTTTTAACCTGAGATTTGTGTCTCCAGAAAAGATCCCTAGGGTTTCAATGAACTGCAAAATGTGCTCCTGAGCGTTACCTTCTTTGTCATCAAATTTGGTGAACTTTGGTGGGGTGTACCCTTCTGGATATGGCATTTGAAGGATGGTCATGGGGTATGGTGGTTGAATATTTGGGCTAGGGAGGGAGGGAAACGTTGTTTTCGTCTTTTCTCTTTGTAGCAGAGCCTGTACTTCTGCTAGGGTCACCGCTTGTGGCCCGCCGTTCTCTCCCAATGCTGCCCTTTGGTGTATGGAACTCGTTCCTGTGGTTTGCAGACCAGGGTTTTCTGGCAAGGCAGGATGAACAGGAATCACTGGCTGAACAAGGGCTTGGGTCCAGAGCCACCAACTAAAGGTGCCACCCCCTGAGTTCCATGAGCCTATTTAGTCCATGGAAGCACAAGTGGTTGGACTCCCCCCTCAGCATGGATTTGCTGAGTCACCGTCGCTGGTTAGGCTCTAGGTAAAGCAGCTGTGATGGCCTTTGTGAGGCCAACTATGGCAGCGAGTAATTGCGTCTGAGTGGTTTGCATTTGTGTAATTCCAACTTGCATGGCGTGGATTATCTCCATGGCTGGAGCTCCTTGGTTTCCTCCTGCTTCATTTCCCGCCTGGCTGGATGTAGCATCTTCTATCAGCGGTGGACCGTAAAAAATGAGGTTGGCGTGATTTACTGGTGCAGCCATACCTGAAGGTTGTAGACCACTTCTCGTGTTTACCATCAACTAAAAACCTTCCCAGCAGAGTCGCCTGAATATAGGTGATGGTTCTTTCTTTAGCCAAATATGATGAGCTGGAGAGGTATGGATAGTCAACAGTAAAGACACGGTAAGAAAGAGAATAATGTGGTCAGAAGGAAGGGTGAAGAACAGAGCAGGTGTGCACTGAAAGAACTAAGACAGTGGATTGCTCTCAGTCTAATCCGTGATACCCTTGGTGACCTAGGAGATGGGGCAAGAATTTCACTAGAGAGAGAATGTTCTCCTCTCATTCAGTGATTACCCTTTTCTCTCTCTAGAATGGCATATGCCTCTGCCAAGATTTCACCAACCTCTGGGCATTGAAAGAGAATGTCCCATATTTATAGGCACCATGGACTAATGATCAGGTGTCAGGCTATTCCCCTATAATATGATAACACGTGTCCTTTCCGTACAATCTGACTGTACGGGTGACGTCATCACTGCGCAGCTGACCCATGCGGTGACAAGCCATTCCCCCGCGCAGCGATCCTCCTATTCTTTATAGCCACCAAGCCACTAAATCTCCCTTATTCCCGTAAGGGCAAGGTCATGACATATACCGCAACCAAGTCTCAGGGGACCCCTGAGGTCCTGCCTTCAGACCGCAGCAGGTATAATTACCTGGGCTTAATTAGACTAGCTTCTCGCGTTCTCGCCCACGTTCTGGGCCGCGCTAGTCATATGGGTCATGGGTTGTTCTCCTGTTCGGATGACCCATGGTTGTCCAAGCACCGCCCTTACTGGGCTTGGGGTGCGCGCCGTGGAGGCTCCTTGCGCAAGCGGGTCCCGCGCCAATGGCCCCCCCGCTCGAAGACTTGTGCCCGCGTCAGTGGCCCCCCGCGCGGATCCCTTCGCGGAGAGTGCCACGTGTCTCGCGGATATTGCGCCACTTGGGTGACACTTGTCATGATCTCAACGGTGGGTCAACGTTGATTCTGGTCAACGGGGGGTCTCGCGTTGACCTCCCCTACACCTATCAAATCTACCTTCCAAATCCCTCTTCTCAAAATACCATCCAAACACCTCATTAACAAATTCACCTTTCTTATGAGGTGGGACCACCCTCATTACCAAATCCACCCTCATTACAAATCCACCCAAATCACCTCCGGCATCCAAACAGGATGCTAGAGTATTGACTAATTGGTTGAGTAAATTGAGGCTGGTGTGGTTAGGATTTGAACTCCTAAATCAATAAGAGATTATCCCAATGACCAGTCCACGGTTATAACTTATAACCCAATCAAACAAGTTATGGGAAGAACTGGGAGTCAGAAGGATAGGAATCGATATCCCAAACAAAGGATGGGAATCGAGTGAGTTTGGACTAACTTAATTTTTGTTAATGGCAATCGGTATTATATTTAACTTCAATTACTTTTTTTAGTTTTTTATTTTCTGAACTACAGTTACTTTTTTTTAGTTATTGGTCGCAATTTTTACATCAAATGCTTCATACCAATAAGGAGAATCAGAAAAGTATAAAAATAGATATTAAGGCTATGTTTGGAACATGAGGAAGGAAAGGAAAAGGGAAGGAAAATAAAATGAGAGGAAAGTAAGAAGAAAGTGGGAGGAAAATTTCACTATTTACAAAACTTAATTTTTTTTGTTTTCCCTCATCTGTCTCTCCAAACCAAACAAAAAGAGGGAAAATTTTCCATTTACCTTCCCTTTTTCTTTCTTTCCTCATGTTCCAAACAGAGCCTAAAGTTGAAAAAAAATCCATATAAAACCGCTAGCATTAAAAACGCTGAAAGTGTCTTTTTCAAACTTTTTTCGTTTTTAAGAATTTTTCAACTTTGTTCAGTATTTTTATATTTTCTCGATTTCCATTTATTAAATGAACAGCTAATACAAAACTCGAATCTAACAAAAATTGAAAGAAAGCTACCAAAAGAACTACCAAATGGGCCAACATTTTGACTAGGTAGTTTATGTTTTTGGTAGTTTTCTTTCAATTTTTGTTAGATTCGACTATTCGAGTTTTGTATTAGCTGTTCGTCCAATAAACGGAAATCAAAAAAATATAAGAGTAAACGTGAGCTTAATAGGCACATAATAAACACACATTCTAATACATATTTTATACATTTCAATACACTTTCACATATTTTTATACACTTATCACACATTTCAATCTTAATGTGTGTTTACTGGGCACACATTAACATTTTCCTTGAAAGCCATAAATGGCACCTACTAGCTTGGATAGGATTGATTTTCCATTTGCTAAAATGGACATATATGTGTTCAGATTCATTAGAGATAAAATCACCTCCCCATTTCATTTGCTAAAATCACCCACTTGATTTTAGCAAATGTATGTGTCCAGATTCATTGGAGATAAAATCACCTCCCCACTTCATTTGCTAAAATCACCCACTTGATTTTAGCAAATGTCTATTTTAGCAAATGGAAAACCAAGCGAATCTGTCCGATGATTGGCTGTCCCTGGGCATTATGTCCTGCTCGAATTTATTAAACCAGATCGACCCCGTATAGCCCTTGCCCCTTGGAACCCCAGCAGGAAAACCCTAGCCCAGCTCTCTCTCTCTCTCTCTCTCTCTCTCTCTCTCTTTCTCTCTAGAAGGAGAAGAAGATGTCGCACTTCGGAAGAGCTGGCCCTCCAGACATCAGTGACACCTATTCTCTTCTCGTCCTCAACATCTCCTTCCGTATATACCCCTAAACCTTCCCACCAATTTTGTGTTCGTCCTCGTTTCCATTAAAATCATTATTCTTCGATTTCGCTGATAATTATTTTTGTTCCATTTTGTTGCAATAGGAACCAGTGCAGATGATTTGTTCCCTCTCTACATGTAGACTAATTTGAGTGAAAACACTAAAAACTCATCTCCAATGGCGTACCTTTTTCTTTTTGCCTATCCTTTTGAGTTTTTACCCTTTTCTTACCCAACTGAGGGAGACCCAATTCCAAACCCTTTTTCTGAACACATCTTTTCACGTTCTTAGTACTAGAAGGTTGTATTGTTTGCACATGTTTCGAATTGTTGTGTATAGGGGGTTAGTAGGTATAATAAAGTGGTGTTTAGTCAATTACTCATTTTCCCAAGTTTAACCACCCAAATGACAAGTTATAAGTTGTGCATTAAGGCCTCGTTTGATTCGCGGACTAAAACAGGTGGGATTAATAGTCCTGGTATTGATAGTCTTGGATTATTTGTCCTAGGACTAATTTAGTATTGAATCTCACACAATTCCCTGTTTAATTCATGCAGGATTAACATCGGGATATCTCGCGTTTCGGCTAATCCCGTGTTTGGTTCCCTAAACTACGTTTAGGATTAATTTCAGGACTATCTCTTTCTCTCTCCCTCCATCTCTCAAACCAATTCCACCAAATTAAAATTTTCAAATTATAACATGATTCTTGAAAAACTTCTAACATTAATTTTTCACATTTTAGGATTAATAGATTAGGAACGAAAAATAAGAAGAAAAAAGAAAAGAAAAGCAGTGAGCCATTTCAGAGCTTACACTCCAAAACCCTGAACCTCTCGAGCATAATTTCCAACAATTTCGTCTTTCTTTTCTCCACAACAGTTTCAGACGAATACACTTGGAAAAGAAACCAAAGAAAATATGGCGTTGAAACCCCTAATCCAGTTCCAAAGAAAAAATGGCGTTGAAACCCATGAAGAAATCATTAGTCGAAAATAGAAGAAATCTGGTTAGATTGAAAATCATCATGCTTAAGGAGAACATAAGGTGGGTGGAAACTAGATTAAACATTGAAAAATAGAAATCTGGTTATGTCGAACAACAAAGACATATGGAATACCATGTAGACAGAGGTGGAGAGGACGAAACGAATCAGATTTTTTTAGGGTATCAAAACAAAAGCAAAACAGCAATCAGAGAGAAAGAGAGATAAAAAACAAAGATCAACAGCAATGGGTCTTCAGCCGATGGGAAAAAAGAAAAAAAACAATGGGTCTCCAGGAGTACAGAGCTCAGAGAGAGAGAGAGAGAATAGCGTGCAAAAGGTAAGAGAAGAAGTCCTGATGGCTCAAACATTTCCATGGCAATTTTGTAATATTAGCCTATGCAAAACGCGTGTTGTTATCCGGGATTGGGTAGTCCCACACCCCTCATGGGATTGTACAATACCCACCATAAAGGGACTATTTTTATACCGGTATTAGTAATCCAGGTCACTTTTGGGGAACCAAACGAGGGAAAATGTGGGATTACCCTCACTTTTTCTAATCCCAGTCTTCTTATCCCCGAATCAAACGAGGCCTAACTGATTTGGGAGAGGGGCATTATTGGAATAGTAAAACTATACCCAATCTCAAAACAAGAAGACATCAAAGATGGGTTCACCCTTTCTATATTAGAATAGAAATAGATTTACAAAATGTGCCGTTGTGACTCAAATTTTGGAGGGAAAACCTAAACACTAGATTTGGGTTAAAAAAAAGGTCTAGCATTTGTAGAAGGCCTGCCCAAATTAGAGCTTTCGACCCAAATTTTCACCCAAATCTGGGTAAAAAAATGGGTTAGGGGCTTAGGGCTGGAGAGTGTATTCACTATTCAATATGGGCCTTGCTTTATACTTTCCGAAATTTTCTAGTTGGTATATTGTTGTTTCTGGCTTGTAATTTAACAGGGCTCCCATATATCATGTCACTTTATCGGTGTCTATAGGATTCACTTGGTTTTTGCTTGCTTAATTTTCATGAAACCAATCACAAGGGGAAAATGGTAATAAAAATTGTATCTTATATTGCATTTCTCAATGATTTCTATGGAATTTTATATTGATTCAGGACTGGTGATTCCCGAGGTTTTGCATTTGTTCGGTACAAGTATGCTGATGAGGCTCAGAAGGCAGTCCATAAGCTTGATGGTAAGTTCAACTCAGGAAAACATATCCCAAAAAACATCAGCAGTGTTTTGTTTATAATAGCATGTATGGATAAGTCTGGAGATGGGTGTTTATTCATTGGTTTGCATTTTTTCAGGACGAGTTGTTGATGGCAGAGAGATAATGGTTCAATTTGCTAAGTATGGACCAAATGCCGAGCGAATGTGAGTAAGAACTGTAGTTATTGTTATATTTCTCTGTGTCTGTTTAGAAGACCTTTTATGGTTTATGGATTTCTTAGTCATGGGTCGAGTCGCTATAAATTGTTGTAAGTTCCGTTACTTCGAGGATTTTAGCATCTCAAAAGTAGAACTACTGAGTTTTTTTTAGTTAAGTGATGAAGCTGTCTGTATTATGCTGGCTCCAATACCAATGCTACTTGGCAGGGGCTTGTTTTCCCCCCATAGAGGACCATGTTATTCTAATGCCATTTGTTGAGCATTGTATTTCTGTTTGTCACTTGTTATGGCAAAAGTTTTCTCGTGGTCTGCTTTATGTCTACTGCAGTAAGTTTCACGAATCTCATATGTGGATGAATGTTACCCACATTCCTCCCTCCTTTCCCTGTTTTCGAATCTAGTCTTGACATTCTTTCTGTAGTTCCGGCTTGGACCACTGCGGGGAGGTCGGGACAACTTATTTAATGGAGAACCAAGCCATTGGCTTAACTAACCTTGACCTTTACTTCTATTATTTTGGAAATGGTACATTTTATGCTTATTTTGACAACTTATGTTTTCTTTGTTGGATATGTTTGACCAAGTGACATAGTTTTGCTTTCCAGCCATAAAGGGAGGATAGTAGAACCACTATCAAGGTCAAGAAGCCGGAGTCCCCGACCAAGGTATGTGTATTTTTTTCTCGGGGAATGCTGATGATGTGCGAGTAAATGCATCTCATAACCAAATTGCCTCATGTTTTTACATCGGAACAACTGTGGTTACAGTTGATTTTGCAGCTATAGCCGTGAACTAATCTCTTTGAGTAGACTAGTTCCTAATATTTTCCCCCAACGTTGGGATGCTTAACTTTCTCTGTTAATTTCTACAATGGCAATGATGTTTACACATTATAGAGCTAGTTTACTTGGATGTTTTTTAATTATTGATTGCTTGGCACGAGGATGATTATTACTTCAACATGTAGTTTCACTAACCATTACTTCAACAGCTAGTGTTTTAAAGTAGCTAGGCGCTAGTCGGATGGCATTGCACCGCCTAGCCCCTAGGCTGATTAATTGGGATTAATCGATACCTAGAGATTAGTTTTTTATTTTTTGAAATACTCTCCACTGCCTCCCCAAGTTTTGGGTGAGTAAAACACCATAAGTAGAACAAAACACTAAAAAACGTCCAAAATGAAGACATTGAACGTTCATCCATCTATCCATCCATCAAAATCAAATATTTCAATATATATTAGATAGAGACATGGAAACTAAATACAACCAAATAACTAATTAATCTATAATGCAAAGTTCAATGTTCATAGTTCCAACCAAATGAAACCAAGTCGTACCAAGTAACTAGTCAATTACAAAGTTCAAAATCAAATAAAAACTTCGTAGAAAATTTCTAGTCATTTACTCTTCTTCTTTTCTAGACCTCCAAAACTCCTTGTAGTATATTACCACCACAAATAACCCCTTTAAATTTAAAAAATCACGTATTTAACCACGAGTAATCCCGCCTAGCAGCCTAATTGTCTGATTAATATCGCCGAGCCTATTAGTCACCGTCTCATCCCGCCTAGCTGCCTAATCCCGCCCAGCCGCCTAGCCGATTAGTCTCCAACTTATCCCGCCTAGCCAATTAGTCTCCGACTTATCCCGCCTAGTGGCCGACTAATCGTCCTGGCACCTAATTAAATGCCTAGGCCCCTAGTCGAGATGGCCGGGTGCCGCCTAAGCCAATTGAGAACAGAGTCAACAGGTAGTTCACAAACCAGTACTCCAGTAGTTGATTTGCACAAGTATTGTGGGAACATTACCTTTTATATTAAAGCGATAAATACTAGGGGTTCGTACTCTGACATATACCCTGCCCTTATATTCTACGGGTGATTTCTGCATTTTAGTTATGACAACTACTCTCTCTCTCTCTCTCTCTCTCTCTCTCTCTCTCTCTCTCTCTCTCTCTCTCTCTCTCTCAGTAAGTAGTTGGTCTATTCCCAATTTCCTGCATAAACTTACCTTCTTTTTTGATGTCTAACTTGATGTCATTTGTGGTTGGTTTTTGAAATTTTATTCTACATCATAGCAAATCTTCAAGTATCAACTAGTATAGTAGATGCCTTACTTGAGGAGTATTTTCCCTATTCGTCGTCTCCGGCTTTGAATTGTTATTTTTTCCTGCATCAAATTTTAAATCTTCGTTCCTTTTTCATTGTATAATTATTTTAGATATTCCAAATGGCAAATAGTAGTGACCAGGTTATTGGTCATGGCCTTCGGTATACTGCTTGCTTGAGCAAAAGATAATTTTCATTTTCCCACCTTTAACTTACTTTAAAGTTTAAGTTAACTGTAATTTCTTTTTATCAGTTTCACGCTCTAATTTTTTACTTTACCAATTTGATTCAATTGCTAAGGTTTCTAACTTCTTAAGGTTCTTTCATGGAAGTCTCACTTGATTATTCATGAAGCGCATATGATGTTCAATGGTATTTTTGCATTGGTGGTTAGTGGGAATAATGATTATTGGGTCTTGGATACAATTTAATAGTTTGTCCTTGGCAATGGGTTAGGTAATCTACTCTTTTGGAAATCTAGATTTTTGCGACTAAAGATTTTAATAGGTTTATAGATATTTGGGATTTTTAGATATCCTAGGTTGGGAGAGGCATTTAGACGGGGACCATCTAAAAAGGTTTGAAAAAATTATGTACCAAATAATACTTCCTCCTTCCCGTTTTGTTTGCTCTTTATGGGGATTCCATCTTTTTACGGAGTCCTTCAAATTGTTAAGTTCCACAATTACCCATCAAAAACAAATGCAACCCCATGCAATTTAAGTCTAACCAAACTTTTTATGGGGTATAGCTGTCGGTTGCTTTGTTTCGGTTGCTATTTTTGGAAATGAAGCAAACATTTTAGGATGGCCCAGAATAGAAAGATGAGCAAACAAAATGGGTCGGAGGGAGTATTGAAAAGCTTCTTATGTAACAATCCAAACGAGGTTACTGTCTATGCTTGTAAACTTAGTTGTAGAAACCTCCTATCCGGGTGGTGACCCACCTTCGAACCTCGCTTCTGCGCTTGCAAGTCAAAATCTCCTAGGAACTTCTTACCCATGGAGTAAAATATCCTAGGAACTTCATACCCGTTGAGTAAGGAGCCCTCTTTCAACTAGGTTAGAACCTCTCAACCATGTAAATCCCATACAAAAAAAAAAAAAAAAATACTAGGCACGAGAAAACATGTAGTGATAAGATCCAAAAAAATATTCGCTTGATTAAGCATTGATTTTAATTTTTTCAAAAAACAAAGAGCTTCTATGATCCTTTGCTCTCCTGACCCCGACCCCACTCCATTCCTTTTCCCCCATCTCCTCTTCATGCAACTAAGCTCGTAATAGCCCATGCATTACATGGGTACCCTCCTTACTAGTCCCAGATAAAAGATTCAGTAGTATATTTATCCATCACATGTTTAATTGCACATCTCATATTTGGAGAGCAGTTCTAGGTACAGGGATGAATACAGGGACAGGGATTACAGGAGGAGAAGTCGCAGCAGAAGTAGGGATAGGTATGACCGGGGAAGAGAAAGAGATTATCGTCGTCGAAGCAGGAGCCGCAGCAGAAGCCCTGATTATCGAAAAGACCGTGGGAGTCGGTCTTCTGGAAGGTTCTCTCTCTCTCTCTCTCTCTCTCTCTCTCTCTCTCTCTCTCTCTCTCTCTCTCGCTCACACACACACACACACACACATTGAACTGCCTTGGGAAACCGATCTCATAAGGGTTTTCTGATTTACGTCCCTTGCTCATCGTAGCCCTCGTGGAAGTGTTGATGGGCGCAATCGCAAAGAACGCTCACCTCTACCCAAAAGTGTTTCACCAAGGGGCAGATCATATTCGCGAAGCCCCTCTCCATGTTCCGATGCTGATGTGAGCTATTAAACTCCATTTTACAGTTGATTGCTTATCGGACTAGAAGTTTGTGGGTTTGATGGGTTTTTGGCTTTTTCCCTTTGTAGGAATAAGAGAGTGCTAGTCTATGGAATGGTTCTTGAGCTGGTATTATGCACGCCATTCAACTGTTTTTAGCTGCAGCTGTTATGGAGATGACATCTTGAGATTTCTATGTTGTCAAAAATGCTAGAATCGATTGCCTGAGCTGATTTTTAAGGTTGACTATTTTGTTATTGTACTTGGTGTGTCCTTAAGTTTGATGGTACTTCTGCACTATTATGTTAGTAGTTTGGCTGACTTAAACATTGTTCACTTCTTCTTATTCAAGTTTAAGATATAAATAATTTTGTTGGTGTGCTGGTTATCTGTTCAGGTAACTGTTTTTTTTTTCTTTTTAACTTGTGATGGACCATGTACTGGCCGTCTATATTATGTACGGGAAGAGTGAATGTGGTTGATTTGCCGATGATGTAGCAGCTGTTGATGCTGTGTTTACATTGCGGTTGGTTGATAGCATTTCTTGATGGTTGCATAGTAAGATGGTTTTGCAATTTTCTGTGATGATGTCACCATTGGTAAGGTTAAAACTTGAATATTTCTGAAGTCCTATTGAATTTGGCTTTTGACCTGATGATCCTTACTTTTTCTTTTGATTATAAATGTTGGGTTTGGAAGGGGGTCTTAGTAGCTGTGTAAGATCATTGCTGTTCACATGCCTTAGCATGTAGCTGATGCAGTTAAAATGCTGAACCAGATATAACATACTGCTGATTCTAATATGAACCTGAGATATCACAGGGTAACAGAGTTGTGTACATCAATCTGTTACTTGGGTTAGGCTCCCCGTCATCTATTCTTGGCTATTAGATTGTTGACCTATTGCTGTAGCATGTTCCAAGACATTTTGGTACAAGCTCCAATGAATGTGGTTTTTAGCTGATTCTTGTTGCATGTTGTTTCAGCACTTGAGATCGTGACTTTAAGTATGAAGTGATAGCCAATACACGGTTGTTGCTGCACTTCTTGCTGATAACTATTGAATCCGGTCTTGCCTTTTTTCATGTTGACGAGTGATGCTTGGTTTGGTAGCTGTTTGCTGCTGGCTGTGCTTTGTTTTGATGCCTTCCAGGACAACTTGCAGCTGCCAAAATTTAGGTTTGGGTTCTATAGTCCATTGCATTGCTCTGAGAGGTATTTTTTGGACTCATCCAACTGTCCTTCCTGTCACCTGGTCGTTTGTTTGTTCTTGCAGTTTTGAATTTTTCTCTCACTACTAGTGCTTTGGTTGCATTTTGTGTTATCTGATGGAATCTGAGTTTGAGAATGATATCTTACGAAGAAATTTTCTTTATCTATGTTGCTCAGTGAGATTTGTTCTTTGCTTCTCGTCAAGGGCTCTAGTTCGGAAAAAAAAAAAGAATCTTCGCTTGGTTAAGCCTTCATGTCTGTAGGCATAGCTTGGTTGGCTTATAGTTTAGTTTATGTATCCTCCTTTCCTTTCCTTTCCTCCTGACGTCTGTTGATGCAGGAGTAAGTTCGATTACCTGATATTAGATTTTACATGGGTATTACATCTTCTGACTGAAACAATTTTAGGTGGGGAAACCACTTTATTACTGTTTAAACTGGTGGGTGGAGCTTCTATACAACGTTGTTAATTACGTTTGATTTTTGAATTGCTAAAGTAGCCACTGTACTGCATTTGTCCAATCTTCTTTCATTATCCCATGTCTTTATGTCCTTTTGTCCATTAATTTGTCACTGGTTATTGTCATAATATTGGTCATTGCTTCGGCCTTCTGGTGCTGATTGAGGGAAATAAGCTGGACATCGTATCTAATGGAATGCTAAGTATGGGTTGGATTTCCGGGATTCCCTGCTTAATTCAATGAGGGGGTATCAGCTGGTTTAGAGCCATTAAGATGGATATACACTCGGCTGAAGGCTAGCTATGCAGTGATTGTTTTTTTTGGTTTTTGCCTAAGGTTTGCTGCACACTATATTATGTGGTTTAGTAAGGGTTTTTTTTTTTAATCGGCTTTATTAAGGGTATGATGGATAAATGTGTAAGCTTTGTTCAACCTACTTCATTGTAAGATGGATGATTTCTTTCACTACTACTATTTCCGAGCATTATGTGTTATAATTTCAGAAAATCACGGGGTATGTTCAGTTGTTGAACCATGGTTGGTGTCGTCTGTATTTTTGTTGTATTCCTTCTTGTATGTGTTGAGGTTTTAAGATGAATAATTAAGAGTGAAAACTAACCTGATTATGTTCAAAAAATAATACAGTATTAACCTTAATTCACATGCTCCCTCTGCGGTAGATAGATTTGACACCTTGAACTTTCGAAGTAATTGATTCAAAATTAACTTTTTAAGATTTTACGATGTGAACACTTCACTTCTTTTCACTGTTCTTTCTTTTCACTGTTCTTTCTGTGGCTGCTAACATGGTTAGATTTAAGTTATTTTCTTCCTTTCTTCTGCTAGATAAGATGTAAATTCACAGCATAGGACGGCCAATCCCTCCAAAGACAGTGCCTATCTATTGCTATTTATTGGCTTCTCTAGGCACGTATACCTAACATTCCAACAATCTGATTGATTCATAGTGTTGTTTATAACGCTGTTAGCCAGGTGATTTTATAGTTCTTGTCATTCGAAGAACTTCATGGATGGCGACTGGCGAGTTTGCATGGTTAATTACAGCCCTGGAAAGCAAAGCAAATTTAGGACTAAACCGCTGCGTAATACAAGCATAGCACTGCCTACAAGAAAGCCGTATGCCTAACATTGAAAAGATATGACATGAAGGGATACATAAGCAGAGAACAACGTAAACGTTAATCTGTCGGCTTCAACAAGAAATTGGCTTCAAGAAAACTTGTGATTGAAATGCCTTTAAAAGAACTCTCCCCAATATTCTTGAACTGCCTTTTAAGGCTTAGAGAAAGTTGTAATTGAAATGCTATCATGCGACAAATCCGAACCCCATCTTAGCACTTCTACGATGAACTACGAACTTTGTGAACCAATTAAACTCAAAGTCAAGACGCTACAGAAATCTGCCGGTAATACAGTACTAACTTCTCCAATCGATCTACGTATGCGGATCCAATCCACCAGTGTGCAGAAGATTAGACTACAAGTTCATACAACTGCAAAAATATAGCAGGAGTTATTGTATCAACAAAATCCAAGATAACAAAACTGTAGCATAATGCTAATCACGTGAGACAAATCCAAAAAAGATAAATCATATCTATCCTTCCTTACTTAGAACCCTTTGAGTAGTACTACAATGGAATATTTAGGACCACGAATTCCAAGTCAAAGATTAATCTATCACGTTGAGCTAGTCCAAAATTCGCAATAATACAACATGAGCTTCCCAAGCAATACAATGTAACATGACAGCCATGCAGGTCAAAAAGACTGACACCTGATCGAGTTGCAAATTACCCAAGTGTTTTCAAACTTTATGAGAGTTACGGCAGTTGGGAGACGCTCTTCCCTTAGGGGGGTTGCAACTCTGATCTCCTCCTCCCAACCATTATATTGAGCCAAAAAAAAAGAAAAGAAAAAGAAGGTTGAAACCAAGCAATGTTGTTGCTGCCACCGGGAGGCTTACGGGTACACCACCAAAATAGTCAAGAGATTCTGCTTTCCCCTCGGCAAAAATATTACTGCCACTCATTTCTTGCAGCTTCGCGGAGCTCAGTAATTTATCAGCAGATGATGGGGGAACATCTCCCTTGAAAATTCCATTTTTGGTTAGCTCTGCAAATTTCTGGTTCGGAATTTTCTTCACTGTCTTCGTCACATGTTTTATAGAGCCAAATGGCAATTACTCCCTCCGTCCCATATTGTTGGGTCTCTTTCCTCTTTTGGACGTTTTAAAAAATTACCTATAATATTTTATGAAGTTTTCTATATTCAATATCATCTTGTTTGATAGATCTCAATTACTTTTAGGGAAAATTTCAAACAACCCCCAAACTTTGACCGCAATATTAAAAATACTCCCAAACTTATAATTTTTTCAATTGTACTCCCAAACTTCAATTCCATAATAAAAAATACTCCTTCAGTCTGCATCCGTTTGACAACTAACGGGATTTGCTGACTTGGAACTTAACGGACACCATAAACCATTAAGTGGCCCAAAACGACGTCGTTTTGGGCCTGTTTAAACAAATAATAATTTATTTTAGGGAAAATTTCATAAAACTCGCCAAACTTTGACTTCAATATCAAATATACTCCTAATTTTTTCAAACTTCGTTTCCTCAAAACTTTTTTTTTTTTTTTTTTAAAAACAATTTTTTTACAAAATTAAAAAAAATTAAAATTTTGTTTTCAACAAATGGTTTTCAAAAAACTAAAAATCAAATGTTTTTTCAAAAAAAAATTAAAACTGTTTTTTTTTAGAAAAATTGTTTTCAAAATTTGTTTTCCAATTATTTTTTTTCTTAAAACACTTAGAAATATTTTTTGAATAAAAAATTAGTTCTTTTTGAAAATATTTTTACAAAAAATTAATTTTGAAAATCAAAGTAAATTTTTTTATTCAAAAAGAACTATTTTCAAAATTACTTTAGGGAAAAAAATAGTCAAAATTACTTTTTTGTAAAAATATTTTCAAAAAGAACTATTTTTTATTCAAAAAATATTTCTAAGTGTGTTAAGAAAAACATTTTTTGAAAATAAACTTTAAAAGCAATTTTTAAAAAAAAAATTAATTTAATTTTTTTTTTTAAAAACATTTGATTTTTAGTTTTTTGAAAAACATTGGTTGAAAATAAAGATTACAAACATTTTTTAATTTTTTGAAAAAATTTGTTTTTTTTTAAAATAGTTTTTGGGAAACAAAGTTTGAAAAATTTAGGAGTATATTTGATATTGAGGTCAAAGTTTGGGGAGTTTTCTGAATTTTTTCCTAAAATAAATTATTATTTGTATAAACAAGCCCAAAACGAGTTTTCTGAAATTTTTCCTAAAATAAATTATTATTTGTTTAAACAGGCCCAAAACGAGTTTTTTGAAATTTTTCCTAAAATAAATTATTATTTGTTTAAACAGGCCCAAAATAAATTATTATTATTTGTATAAACAGGCCCAAAATTATTATCAAACAAAGTTGTTGAAATGACAAAAAACATCGTAGATTATGAGATATAAATAATTTTTTGAGACGTTCAAAAAAGTAAAGATGCCCAACAATATAGGATGTAGGGAGAACTAGCTATGTTCCCATGTTCTTCTTGTTGGGAAAATATAGTATATGGAGAATTCCAAAGAATAGTTTCATTCAAATATCAAAACAATAATAGATTACATAATCTGAATTGAACAGTATAAATAGAGATACAAACAGAGTGATGGAAATGAAACAACCGAGTCATGTGTGATACCACAGTCTCCTTAACAAAGATTCGCAGCCTACCGTGAGTGTTGTAGGATTCACAGGCGTCTTTGTCCCAGGACAAAACGACTAAACCACAAGCCAACGGAACACCACCGTCGACTGCCTTGGCAAACTTACTTGCGTCTCTCTCTCTCTCTCAAAAAACTGTATTTTTGGAAGTGAGTAATGGAGCGCGAAATTCTTGTGTGATCAATAAGTTCGGAAGGAGCAATATATAGGCAAGCTAATAGACAAGTCAATAGGCAAGTCTTTGGCCAAGTCAATCCCTTAGCTTCCAAGGTACAAGTCAATGGCCAAGTCAATAGCCTTGGCTTGCAAGGATCGAATGTGGAAAATGAATCGCCGAATTAAATGAAGCCAATTAACCTCAGCACAAGGGGGATGAACTACAAGACTTTCTTCCCATTTATCCTGATACAATGTGCACGTGATGGAACACGTCGATTGCCTCGAGAAATCCTCTGCATGCCCATTTTAATTCATCCGAAATTGTAAAATTTCCAACAATCCTCCCATGAATGAAATGAGCAGGTAAACCAGGGGCGGACGCAGGATTTACCATCAGCGGGGTCAAAAATCTATAGTATATACTCCTTCATTCAATTTTGATGGTCCCTCGAAAGTATGTTAATTTTTTAGATAAAAGTTTA
>OY978226.1:22882289-22942289 GCA_963854785.1 Vaccinium vitis-idaea | reverse complement strand
TAAAAAGCTTAAAACCTATTTTAAAATCAAAACCTATTTTCTCTCTATAAAACCACCCCCTCACCCATTGTTTCAGGGGTTACAAACTGATGATCACCACTCTCTCACTCTAGAAAAAGTCATTTCCAGTCCCTCTCCTCCATAACCATCATCCAACTCAAGCTCATTCATCCACAATGAAGAAAACCCACTTGATCATCCGCGTATAAACCCGAATACGCCCTTGCTTACTCAATCCATCACTCAATCAAACCCACATTCTCACTATCCTATCCAAAACGCCACCCTTCAAGCCTATATCACAAGCCATTGTTCAACCATTCATCAAAACATCAAGTTCAAGCCTTGATCATAGTTAAAAGGTAGAAAACCATGCAATGTGCTACAGGTTGGTCATCCTGAGGGAGACCAGTGAGTTCATGGAGGTCGTCTATACCTTCTATAAGCCCACAAGGTCCAAGATATCAAGAAAAATGAGTTTTGAAGACCAAAATGGTTTGAGCGCTCAAAGCATGCCTTTAGAGCGCTCGAACTGTTTTGATCATTTTGTGTGTTTTGTGCTTTTCAGTGTTATATTATGTTGGTATCATCATTCTTGTGGCTTTTGTTGGTTCATCCACTCCCAAATCAGCTTATCTCACCCTTGATCATTGATCAATGAACCCAAAAGCCATGGAAATGATGTTTGATCATCATCAAGCCACAAACAACAATGTTTTATGATGGAAACAGGTGTATCTCACTCTTTTAAACAAAGATCAGAAGGTTGGAGTTCATAAAAACATTAGAGGATGGCTTGAAGATCACAAAAACTTGGGAACCAGAAGGGGGTTTGAGCGCTCAAACCCTACGCTTTGAGCGTTCAAACCCTATGCTTTGAGCTCTCAAACCTTTTGCTGCTTTGTTTCATTCCCGTGCTTATTCTTGCTCTAAATCACGTCTTAAGCTTATTGTAGCGTGTGTGAGTTATAATTGTGCAAGATCAGTCTGATCCTCCCCTCTTTCCTCAATCTAATCATACTCATGCTTGGTTCATGGTTCATCATCCACTCATGCAAGCTATTTGACTAATGTTTCTGGAAAATCATATATATGTGCATTGTTATAAACTGTCTTGAGGTTGTTAATGACCTAAATAAGGGCAGGAAGGCATTAGAATACACAAACCATGGAGATGGTTTGAGCGCTCAAAGCCTCACTATGAGCGCTCAAACTGTTTTCCTGAAAATCAAATATTTTCATCATTCAAGCTTTCACACTGTGTTTTGTGTGTTCTGGAAGCCTTCTAGTGTCTTGTTTCAACCCATTCTATGTTTGTTGCCATGTTTGGTTCATTAGCAAGCCTTAAACATATGTACATGTAACGACCTGACCCAGCTGACCTGCTAACTTTTAGCCTAACCACGTGGCTCAAAAGGTTAACCTCAAGTTAATAGTAGCTGGTGGGCATTTCCTTATATTCCAATTCTATTTTTCTTGAATTGTCGATATGGGATAACTGCCCCCAAAGTGGGCTATTACAATCTCCCCACCTTATGATGCAACATCCTCGTTGCATTGGCCCAGCAACCTTCCGCTGATGGCCATGGTGTGGCACTTAGTTTTGCATAACACTTTGTTCCAACTCCGAGATTCAACAGGTGACTCCTGCAGATTCTAGAGGTGGCCCCCACCATGTAGACTAGGGTTGTGCTCTGATATCACCTGTAACAACCCGACCCAGCTGACCTGCTAACTTTTAGCCTACGTGGCTCAAAAGGTTAACCTCAAGTTAATAGTAGCTGGTGGGCGTTTCCTTATATTCCAATTCTATTTTTCTTGAATTGTCGATATGGGATAACTGCCCCCAAAGTGGGCTATTACAATCTCCCCACCTTATGATGCAACGTCCTCGTTGCATTGGCCCAGCAACCTTCCGCTGATGGCCATGATGTGGCACTTAGTTTTGCATAACACTTTGTTCCAACTCCCGGATTCAACAGGTGACTCCTGCAGATTCTAGAGGTGGCCCCCACCATGTAGACTAGGGTTGTGCTCTGATATCACCTGTAACAACCGGACCCAGCTGTCCTGCTAACTTTTAGCCTACGTGGCTCAAAAGGTTAACCTCAAGTTAATAGTAGCTGGTGGGCGTTTCCTTATATTCCAATTCAATTTTTCTTGAATTGCCGATGTGGGACAACTACCCCCAAGGTGGGCTATTACAGTACACATGATCATTCCATTCTGTTAAATCGACAGAATACCATTTTCAAGCAAACAATAGTGCACAAACCATGTTTCTAGCTAACCAGAATCACCATGAGTATGTGTAGGTGAGAGGAGTTTGAGCGCTCAAACCCTCCCTTTGAGTGCTCGAACCCTTAACAAGGGATCAAATTGGTTATGTTCTGCAGTAGTTTGTAATGACGTTTCTGCTTATTGTTGTTACTGCTTTGCATGTACTAATATGGTTATTCGTTGTTTGATGTCCTCATTGGTTTGTATTTACATATCACCATCATCATTCATATAGTTCACGGAGCACATGCATACACTATAGCCTCCTGTTGTGTTTGTCATCATTACATGACCCCCATTCCCCATTTATTTGTTCAAAGTTGGATTGTGAACATTTCATGTGATCCCACAAAATGCTTAGTAAAGACCAGTCTTCGAACCGAGCGAGGGGAGTGCTGTAAAATCCTTCTCCCTCGTAACTGAGCTCCCGAACTTAAGATAGTATGGTGATGACGAACCGGTATGTAAACCTTATCCTAAAAATGAGGCACGAGTCAATCGAGTTTGATTCCTCGAGGACAATCCGATAAAACCCGGGTGGCCACTCCGAATCGATAGTACCTCGGAGGGGCGTCCACAACGCCATATGCTTCTGAATATCCGTTTTTGTCTTGGTGACAATTGGGGAATCCTCTTTCAGATACCCAGCCAAATGGAGAGTGGCGAGGTAAAACACCATCTTCTGTTGCCACTTTTTGAAATCAACTCCACCCCGAACTTTCCCGACTTGTCCACATGCGACATCGGAATAGCGGGAGTTCCAGGGATGAGAACAGAAAAACTTCCAAAATTGGGGTCTGAGTCTTTATGCTCTTTCCAGTATTATCAGACGACATATTAACTGGAAAACAAGATCAATCATATATCAGTGAAAGATCATCACAATATTAACAATAAGTGTAGATTTGCAATCTAAACTTTTTAAGCCCAAAGCGGTTTAACACCAGCCACAAACGATATGCATTATACACAGTTTAGCACATAAGTGACTGTGGCCAACCATCCAGTTCCAAGGCAAAGTCATGCATGATTGCCTAGGCCGTAGCCATTATGAGTAGCATTGAAGTCCAATGCGCACGATTGATTTAGGCTGAAGCTGAACTGAATCGATCATGAATATGTCCTTGCAACTAAAAGGTTAGTACAAAATTCTAAGAGCAAGTCGTAAAGCCGAGAACCAAAAATCCAGACTTATTAGCAAACCCAACTCCTAAGATCCTTTACTGTTTTGGAAAGCAATCGCAAGGAATTTTTTTTTAATCTTTGGAAACAACAACATGACCTCCAGATGAGTATCATAATTCAAATCATGATATTCTCCACCAACCCTTTTAACAAATTAAGATATCATCAACAAGTCATATGGAAAAATTATAAAACCATTGGGTTTCCTAATAGAAAAGTTCAAACCATAGACTAAGTTGGAAAACCGTTTCAATTTTATCCAATTCAAAATGAACTTGGATATCAACCTGGTACTGTATTTTCGACCAAAGCCAAACTATTGAACTATTTTTTTTTTCAATCTGTAAACCTGATCTGTAATTAGGCCGTTAGTACCTAAAGAAATCGTTTTCTGGAAATCCGATTGCCAATCACATGATCAAAATCTTTGTTAAGTTTGTTGAGAAAATATAGCATATAGAATTCCAAAGAATAATTCCATTCCAATATCAAAACAATAACAGATTACATAACCTGAATTGAACAATATAAATAGAGATAAAAACAGAGTGATGAAAACAAAACAACCGAGTCCTATGTGATACCACAGTCTCCTTAACAAAGATTCGCCGCCTACTGTGAATGTTGTAGGATTCACACCCGTCTTTGTCCCAGGATAAAATAGCTAAACCACAAGCCGATGAAAAACCACCGCCAACTGCCTTGGAGAACTCACTTGTGTTTGCCTCTCTCTCTCTCTCTCTCAAAGAACCGTATTTTTGGAAGTGAGTAATGGAGTGCAAAATTCTTGTGTGATCAACAAGTTCGGAAGGAGCAATATATAGGCAAACTAGTAGACAAGTCAATAGGCAAGTGTTTGGCCAAGTCAATCCCTTAGCTTCCAAGGTACAAGTGAATGGCCAAGTCAGTAGCCTTGGCTTGCAAGGAACGAATGTGGAAAATGAATCGCTGAATTAAATGAAGTCAATTAACCTCATCATAAGGGGGAATGAACTACAGGACTTCTTCCCATTTGTCCCAATACAATGTACACGTAATGAAACACGTCAGTTGCCTTGAGAGACCCTCCGCATGCCATGAACCGTTGGGTTACTCACTTACTTGGGTACCCAAGACCCCATGAAACCATGTTAACATTTTCACCAAGAAAATGGGTTTTGCTGCCATGCACGTACTTTTTGTTTTGTTTTGTCAAATATTCATGATGTGGTGCTTTCAAATTAACGGTCGTTCTTGGATACAAATACTTTTCTAAAGTAGTCTTTTTTTTTTAAAATAATAAAATTTAGTTGGCCTATTGGAGTGATCACCAACTCAATAAACTAATGACTACTTATCCATCAATAAGTGAGTTTTATTTTTATCAAATAATGCCGTTTGATATTCAATTTTGGGTCATCCCATTGGCCAGTGGAGATGCTCTTAGAATTTGACTCAAAGTTTGAGTTAGTAAAAATATATTCTTAAATTGTCAAAATGGAGCAAAAAACTTCAAAAATTTTTTTAGCTACATAAAGTCTTACACTTCCAAAAAAAAAAAAAAATCGGGTAAAATAGTCAAATGGAGATGCTCTTATCTTTCAATTTCGGGTTGCATGCTTGTTTGGGCTTCGGCCTGTAACTTTAATGCGCCACTCTTTTCTGCAGGACCATATCAAGTTGCTGGTGGGCCCAAATTATTGTAACGGCCTTCTTAGGTATGGATACAGGCCCGCTTCGGTTGGGTCTTGACTCTTGTCAAGCCTCTCACACGGATAAAAAAAGAAGACCACTGTTTACCCGTTACATCATGGGACTTTCCGCTGATATATACCATTTTTTTCTTTTTATTTAGCCAAATATCCCATCCCCCAAACTATTTTAAAAAATATACCATGCCGTCCACATGCGGCATTCTTCCGAGAAAAGTCAACAGCGCCACGTATTCCATGCCGCGCACCGAAAATGCGGCATAATACAGTAAACCGCATACAAAATATGCGGCATAAATGACGACCGCGTGTTAGGGGGACGGAGTTGCCGCGTGAGAGATATAATTGGTTTGCCAGATGGGATGCCGCAAGTACCATATGCGGCATGATATATTTTGGAAAATGATAACGCCAAAACTATTTTTGTTTGTGTCAAAACCGCAATGCATAAAATGTTTGTTCCTTGCACATGGTACAAGGTTTTTAAGCATTGCATTTTTTACACAAACAAAAATGGTTTTGACACAAACAAAAACGGTTTTGACATTAACATCATATATTTTTAAAATTAGTTTGAGAAAAGGTATATTTGGCTTAGTAAAATGAGAAAATGGTATATATGCGCGAAAAGTCTTACGGCTTACATCATGCTTCTCGTGACACAAGATATACTAGTATATTATCCACATCATTCAAGGATCAATACAAAATTTTCATGATAAAAAAACTGCTTTTATTTCTGGACACAACTCCAAGCTCGAATTCCGTCCTTTTCTCATGGCCTTGCTAGTGGAATACACGCATCAGTGTGTCTACATTTCACCGGAAAAAACCCTTTGGGGAGCTAAAGGAAGAGAGAGAGATAGAGGGACGGAGACGACGATTGTAAGGAATTTGAGAGGGGAGTATTATGGCAGCAGTCAATCTAAGCGGCTTCTCAGCGGTGGCGGTGATGAAAACTGGTCCTAAAATCGGTAGAAACTTCACAAGTTTTTACTTCAAGCCCTTATTGATCTCTCCCTCTGCGTTTTCAACTGTAAAGACTACTTTCGCCGGAAAATTGCTTGCCTCTTCGACTGCCGCCGTCGTAACTGAGCCGGTATTCTTTGTTGAATTTGATGTTTTTGGTCTCCTGTTAGGACTTTTTAGTAGTTAAATTCACGCGTTTAGTGCTGTATGTTGAAACTGCTCCGGGCTCCTTTGGCAAATTTGACGCAAAACTAACAAATGTAATTTTTTTTGAATGAAGTCAAAACGAAAAAACAAAAAAACAGTTGAGAACTGTTTTGCTAAAGGAGCCCTCCATAAACTTTTTGTCAGTATTTCTTTTCGTAATTTTTTGTTCATTAATCATTCCTATGAATATGTTTAACATGTGTCTAGGTGATGGACATGTGTGCTCCCTTGTGTCCGAGCAGTGTCAAATTCTAAGATGACTAAAAATGTAGGAAACGTTTAAACAAGTCCAATCCCCTTTGGAAGTGTCCCATTGGAGATGAACATGAACCTTCTTGGAAGTATCCGTGCTGCTGTGGTAACTTTTTATGCACAAAGCAAAACGTCGAGGTTCACACTATGAAAATAAATTGAATGTCGAGAAGTTGTATTAATGATATGCTTTGTTTTTATCTGGGTTCAGTTTGGTGAATAGTCAACCTAGATGAAGTTGTATTGAGCTGAAGCCTGGTCAAGAGCCTGTATTGGGATGAACTTGTGGTGAATCTCATTACTGATCAGTGATCACTGATCAACTATACCGTAGAAAAAAGGGCTATACTTGTGATTTATCAAGCCTGTTCACAAACAGGCATGCGGTTGATGAAATGATTCAGAATACATCTACTGCATTTTCTCCCTTTTACTGAGCAGAGATTGTCTTCTTTCAAATGCATATTTTTGTGTGGAAGGCCTAGGTTTACGAAGTGTTTTAGCACAATTCTTATTAAATTCTCCATTTTTCTTATTTTTCTTCTCTTCTCCAGGCACATGTTTGTTTATGTCTTACATTTTGAATTTCAGGATTCAATTTCAGATGTACAGGAGGTCAGCACCAGCAAGAATATTTTAGCTTGTCCAATTTGTTACTTTCCATTGATTTGGACTGGTGATCCAGTTTTATCTGTGTAAGTTCTCTCTATCATAACTTCTTAGGATGCTTCTTGCTTGATTTTTTTTATTTTTATTTTTAGATCTCCATCCTTCACCTATATGGTGAATGATGCTATTTTCTAATTTTGATCTGCTTAGCTTTCTTTGCGAAGTTGCAGTGTTGGCTGCTAGTGTTCTTTAATGCTTATTGTATTTCTTTTTGATGAATCTGTTACAGGGATTCTGCACCTCGGTCTAGTTTTCAATGTGGCACCTGTAAGAAATCTTACTTTGGCAATGAAACACATCTTGATCTGACAGTAGCTAGTGGGGCCAAAGCGTATGGGGAAGCTATGCCGCCTTCCACACAGATTTTCAGGTACCAATATAGACATAGCAGATGCTGGCATATGCATCTTACGTTTTAATGAAAAAATATGGGCTATTCAATGAAGCATCATAATAATGGTAGAACAGAATAAGGAACGTAGGTATACTAAGACGTTGGAACTGTTCCACTTACTGGCGAGAATAAGAATATTTGAAGCAAAACCTAATATTATTACAAAACCGAGAAATTTCATGACAAACCTTTGAAACTAGGTTGCCTTTTTCCATGACCGATTCAGCTTGATATCCGAGTAGCATGAAGGAAAAAACAATGGAGATTGCAGAGTAGTGAAGGATAAAAGAAATAGTCCTGAAAGATTTGGTAACTGAATCTCCAATTTCCAAAGCAGTTATTATAGATCTGTTCGAAATAAAAGCAGTTACTAATCAAGTAATTTTGGTTGGTTGATATTCATGTCTGGCCTTATGGTTATAGAAGATAAGTCTTTTGTGAAATGTAAGGCAACATTTAATGTTGGGCAATTAGGGAAATAGGAAAATGTTAGGCAGACTCAATTTTGAGTTCACACCAAAGCGGGGTTAGCTTTATGCAGTAGTATAGACATAAGCATACTGTTATGTTCACAAAGTCACCTTATGCCTAGGTAACTTTCTACAAATTTAGGGTCATTGTTGAGTGGCGATGGGTTGGTTGAACAGTGCATAAGATGGGGGGGTTGGAATGATTTGCATCTCATACATTTTTGCATATCATTAAGAAGGAATAAATTCTATTGTTGACCGTTCACCATAATGCTTTCCGGATACTGAAGTCATGTCATCCGGAACCACCCTCCACTTTTGTCTTGCATTTTCTTTTTCTAGTTTTAGCAAATGTAAACATAGTTGATCTTGGTACTTTCTAATTGTTTTGTGGTTGAAATTAAATGGATAGTAACTTCACCCAAAAGATGGTATTCTGACATTCAAGAAACGTGTAGGCATGCTTGGAATGTCCATTCAAATTCAATATCCTATAACCAAATATTAATGCTTGAAATTAAGCTTAGAACCAGTCTTCAAGTTTACCTGATTACAGAACGGTGGGCTCACCATTTTGATATTCTTCATGTTACTTTTGTTCACATTCTACCGAGCGGCGTTAAGGAATTCCATTAACTTGATATCCCTAATCTAAAGTGGCTCACTACCTTCAAAATAAAATTGGGTGGCTGGTAAAGTAAATTGCTTCATCTGACATCAACCTTGGATACCTCTTTTGCTTGTTGCTTCTAAAGGGGCTAGAGTTTCAGGTTCCACGAAGGATTTCATCTCTGTAGTGGGCCAAGATCATAAGGGTCAAGGTCGGTCCAGGCTTAAAGCCCATCTACCAAGAAGGCCGGGCCCATCCCTTAAGAAATGGGCCGGATTAAATATCGAGCCCAATATAATCATACCGAGACGATATGTCTTGGTTAGCAAGGAAGATGAACAAGAGTTTCGCCCGAAACAATATTGTTCCGGACGAGCCGAGTAAATTCGAAATGGCTCGCGAGCAATTCATCCAACACATCATGGGTGATGTCATCCGAGACGGTTACCTTGTGTGTTCAGCTCGTGACAGGCCATGTGCACGTAACTGCACCCCTATTAGGTCATAATGATGTCGGTTGAGCGGTTAGGATACGTGTCGTTCATAGACTCGTGCCATGTGCATGCAATGATAACAGACTCGGCGGGTGATGTAGCGTGACATCACTCAAGCCGCGACGATCCACACTTGAACTTGGAGCCCAAGTCAGGAGTGCCTATATAAGTATAGTGAAGGGAACCCTAAGAGGTACACAATTCTACACTTACGACTTTCGACTCTTGTCCACTGCTCTGGACTTCCCTTTAAGTTCTGACGAGACCGTCGAAGTGCCTTTCTTGGTCAACTTCCGGCGAGGTTTGGCAGTATCCTCGGGTGTCACTTGTGCAGAGCTACCTAAGGAGTTAGACGAGCCGACTCACGGTGGAAAAGGGTCAACTTAGGAGGACCGTTTGGACAACGCCACCACAATTGGCGACTTGGGGAGACTCAACCCGACTCCGGTGCTAAGACTCCAAATCAACCCTCCTCTACTTTTCTCCCACTCTCTCTCCACCATTTCCTTTGAAAATCATGGGTTGTGATCAGAATCTGGTGGAGCCATTAGTTTCTAAGGACCCAAACCTTACCCCTCCTAGGAGTTGTTCTTCGATAGACCATCACCAGACTCACTCTGAGTCCCGATGTGCACCAACTCGCTATTCAACGGCTAACTCAGTGTCTTGAGGAGTGAGATGCATAAATGGCCCTCATAAAGACTCAGATGGCAAAATTTGCCAAGTGAAGGGAGAAAAACACTCGCGTGGAGGTCGCAGCCACCTCGAAATCTGGAGGCCGAAGGGGAGGCGTGGTAACACACCCCCACTGATGAATAATAACCGTGAGCATCACGGTGAGAGGCATTCAGCAAAAGACAAATCTGCCCCTCAATGATCTCGCTAAGGGCAAGGCCCTTGTCCTTAGAGACAGGAGTCTCACGACGGAGCACCTATCTGTGCGGACCGAATTCAGATTTCTCGCCAACGCTCAACCAACCCCTTGGTATTCAACTCTCAAACAGCCTACTCCCAGCACTCTGCTACACACGATACGGCGTACTACTACGAGGATGGGGAGTACAAGCCCATACACCTCTTAAAAGAACCACGCGGATATTGCCGAGCTGAACGAATGGTTGACAGCTGTCGACAGAGAACCCCTCCACGATAGACGAAGTCCTATGCTGATCTCTGGGACAAATTGAATGACAAGACTGATGATAAGAATGGTAACATGTTGATTATCCGAAATGTTGACAAAGGAAAACACCACTCCTACTGAGCTAACGGTGGAGATGACAGAAACTACCACAAGGACGGGGATAACCGAGATCATTGAAGGGAGAAAGTTCAGAGGGAACGCTCTCCCTACCGAGTTGAAGGACCGAAGAGGCAGATCGACCTCAAAGATAGCCTCACGAAAAGGAGGGCGCAGATTTCTGACGGATTCACTGTTCTGAGTCTTCCCCACTACCGAGCGTAGACGAGCGCCTCAAGCAGCTGCTAAAATCTCCTTTCACCAAAGAGATCGCTTCGGCCATGCTCCTGACAGGATTCACTTTGCCTAAATTCAACCGATATGACGCGTTTACCGACGCGTACAACCATCTGATCTACTATCGGCAAATCATCTCATTCTATAGTCTATACCAACAACCAGGCCGTTATGTGTAGGGTTTTTCCTACGAGCCTTGGCACACTCGGGGCATTATGGTTCAACAAACTAGATGAAGGATCTATTGGGAGCTATGAAGCCCTTGAAAGAGCATTCATGTCTTGGTTCGTAACGAGCAACACTTAGAAGAAAGAGGTCGACGCTCTTCTCGGTATGAAGAAATGCTCACATGAAACCCTTTGAAAATATGATGCTCGGTATTGGGAACTGTTCCACCAAATCCAAGGTTGTGATCAGGCCATCGCTGCAACTTCTTTCAAGCACGGCCAGAAAAGTAAGAGCCAGATCTTCACCAATCTCATGCTCCATCCCCTGTCTGACATGGATGACCTGATGCAACGCATCAATAAATTCATAGATCTAAAGGAGTTAATAACCGAGCGAGACGCTCCAACCACAAACTCCTCGACGTCTCGGGTAACCAGAAGAAGGCGGTCAACGCCATCAAAGCAAGTCAGAAGAGAACTCTGAAGCCGCAGGACTTCATTGCTAAATCCACCGTATTCACCGAACCAATTTACTTGCTCCTAAAGCAAATTGAGGATGAGACATTCTTCCTCTAGCTGAACCATAAGCTTGGAGCACAAGGACAACACAAAGATGAAAGGGTACACTGCACGTACCACTGAGAGCAAGGTCACTACACTATGGCTTGCAAGCTCTTCAAGGCGTACCTGGAAACCCTCGTTAACCAGGGTCACCTTGATTGTTGGATTGATCAAGCCAAAACATTGGAACGATCTTGGAATCCTGTCACCGGGGCAACTGGAGCAGAAGAGGCAATCATAGTGCACGTTATCCATGGCCCCGTAAGCAAGACAGCAATTGCAAAGCTTCACAGGGAACTTGACTGAGCAACATCCGCTAAACAGGATCGAATTATCAAAATAGGCTAACTACCTATTTGCTTCTCACAAGCGGAGAACCAAAATTACGCTCCCTCCCCTCTTTCTCACTAAAATGCTCCCTCTCCTCTCTTAAAAACACTTATGGCTAGGGTTTCATGCCGCTGGGGGGGGGGGATGCGTCGCCGTTGCTTGCTAGCCTCCCTTCCTTCTCCTCTCTCTCCCTCTCTTTCTCTCCTTTTTTTTTTCCTCTTTTAGGTTTGGATCGGCTGTTTCTGGAGAGTGTTTTGGTGGCGCTGGTCAGCAACGCCGGATGGGATCTCGGTGGCTCGTCTCCTAGCTGTTTATAATTGCAACGAATCTTGGCAGTGTTTTTGGGGGTCTAACCATTGGAGGGATCCATGGTGGCGCTTGGCGGCGCCGCGGCGGTTCTCCCCTCTTCTTAGCGGCAGTGGCGGCGAAGTTTTGGTTTTCTCTTCTTCGTCCTCCCTTTTCCCATTTGCTGGCTAGGTCTCTGCTTGTGTTGGCATTTGGGTCTTTGCTAGTTTCACTGTTGGGTGAAACAACAGTGAAACCGGCTGGGGCTCAACGGCAATGAAAGCCCTCATTTGTTGCACGTCACTGGTTTTCTCCCAGTTCCTGCTGTCTATTTTGGGTTACTTCACCCACCGGTCATCATTGTATCATTGTTGGATGTGGCTGCTCTGGGCCTAACAGTTTTGGGTATTGGTAGTTGCTGGTGGGTGGTTGGGGGTTCGTTGGTGGTGGTTGAGTTTGGTTGGTGGAAGGCTTGAAGGGTGGAGGGTGGCGGCAGTAGTTTTAAATCTAGGGCTTCTCCTTTTGGTGGGCTTCATTTGATGTATTGGGTATGCCCTTTTGGATTAGGCCACTAGGTGTTTTCGGCTCGACCCATTAGGTGTTTTTGGGCTTTGACCCAACGGGTGTTTTAATTTCTCCAACCTTGGTTGGCAGTGGCGTAACTAGGAAATTGGGTCAGTGAGGGCACAATTCATGAACGCCAGTACTTTTGTTGTGAAAAAAAAAATCTCTTCTTAAAAAATCTAACATGTCTTAATTTTCATTTGAAATGAGTCTCGCTTGACTTACATTTTATGGATAGACGTGACTCTTAGACTATTTGGTTGTACTCCTTGGCTTCCAAGGGGGAGATCTGGGGTTCGAGTTAGTGGAGGTCTGGCTCCGTAAACATTTAGTTTTGAGGCAAAAATTCAATATATTGAGACTTATTTGTGAGTAATTAGTTATTCAGTTGTTCCGGGGCATCACCATGTGATGCCCTAACTCCCTTCTCCATCACCTTTTCTTATGGGCCTTCTCATCACATATTCAGGTGAAACTCATATCTTTAGTCTTGAGTCCCACATATATACGCGCAGGAGAATTATATTATCACACCAAGTAATGACGCCCAAGAGCACTAATTAGTTTTTTGCATAAAAAAAAGAAGTGATGTACCAATTTATATTTTTCTACAAAAAAAAAAAAAAAAAAAAAATTCCTCCCAAAAATCCAGTGTGGGCACAGGCCCACACTGGTCCACATGTGGCTCCGCCACTGTTGGTTGGAATCCCCTCCCCTATCCCCCCAACCTGATGTACCCTTTGTCAAGTTTTCATCAATAAATTTTTTGCCATTAAAAAAAAAAAAAAACATTCGCTAGCTAGGCATTCTCTGTTGGGAAAATAATAAAGCGAAAATTGGCAACCATGGAATCTCAGTGGACAATCACGTTCACTGAGAAAGATTTAGAAAGCTTACAATTCACCCACAATGAAGCTTTGGTGGTTTCGGTTGGGATTCACAAGCACACCGTTCGCAGGGTACTAATAAACCAAGGAAGTGTTGCCGAAATCATGTATTATTCTCTCTTCAAGCACCTCGGTCTCTCCCATTATGATCTCAAACCTGCCAAAGTTCCTCTGATCGGATTCAATGGTGCTCCTGTCTATCCTCCCGGCACAATAACCTTGTCCAAGCCAGATCCAGGACCCATAAGGTTGAGTTCACACAGCGGTACATGCATCGAGCCCCTATAACGCCATTCTCGGGCAGATTTGGCTTCACGGCATGAAGACCGTAGATTCCTCCTACCATGAGGTTGTAAGATTTATCAGAGTCAATGGGCGGCAAGAGGATATCCGGGTTGTTTCTTTCTGGTTAGCTCCTCGATGTCTGAATCTAAGAGGCAAGAGATGTTTCCGTTCTTAAAAGCTAAAATTGAGGTATTTGCTTGGACTCCATATGAAATGCCAAGAGTCGACCCAGTTTTCATCTCACACAACTTTAACTTTGATCCAACGAAGTCCCTTGTTCAAAAACCAAGAAATCTTCTGTAGTACATGTCGAGGCGGTCATCATCGAGGTGGACAAATTACTGGAGGCCCGGGCAACTCAGGAAGACCAGTATCCGACCCGGCTCGCAAACATATTGGTGGTCCCAAAGAAGAACAGGAATTGGCGAGTCTATGTAGATTACACAAACTTGAATGATGCATGCCTAAAGGACTGCTTCCCCATCCCCCGAATTGATCGACTGGTGCGTGCAACGGTGGGGCATGCCTGGCTTTGCTTTATGGATGCCTACCCGGGGTTATCACTTGATCTTTTTCGACGACGTTGACATGGAGAAGACTGCATTCATTACCCCTCAGGGCATATATTGCTACAGAGTCATGCCGTTTGGATAGAAGAATGCCAGGGCAACATATCGAATAAAGGTTTTTTTGGATGCTCAAGGACCAGCTCTGACATATTATGGAAGCATATATAGATGATATGGTGGTGAAAAGTATACACGAGTTAGATCACATTGCCCACCTAACCAAGATGTTTGCCGTCTTAAAAGAAGCATGGACTGAAGCTCAACACAGAGTAGCAGAGAAATGTGCGTTTGGAGTAGGCTCGGGATAGTTTCTTGGCCACCTTGTTACAAGAAGAGGAATTGATGCTGACCTAGCTCAAGTGAAAGCCGTGCAACAACTGATACCACCTGGCACAATCCGAGAGGTTCAAAGGCTAACTAGGATGGCAGCTGCACATAATAGGTTCATTAACCGCTCTTCAAACATGTGCCGACCTCTCTTTCAATCCATAAAAACAAGCAGGAGAAGTTTCAAATGGACCGAGTGTGACAAAGCCTTGCAGCAACTAATAAACTATCTTACCGAGCCTTCTTTGCTTGATACTCCCCGGGAGAATGAGGATCTTTTCTTATATCTAGCTGGCTCTCAGGCTGTCAACTGTGACTTCAGTGCTTGTCTGAGCAGAAGGAATTGAGCATCGACTAGTGTATTAGCAAGACAATTATTGGAGTTGTGGATGAGCTTATACTCAAGTAGCAAGTCGGCGAATCGGTTCGAGACTCGGTAGGTAGCTCGGATATGGTTATCGTCTTTCCCTCTTTGTAGTCGTGCGGTAACGAGGGATAGATTTGCAAAGGAAGAGTAAAAGATACATTAGTTCGATAAACATAGCAAAATGGGAAAGTATAAAGTTACGATTTGATAAAGGAAATGGGACCTATAAATTTCTTATTCCAAGGCACAGGGTAAGTCCTTTCCTACCTGTGACCGAACTCATAATTGCCGTACACCTCCACGTAATTGTTGGCCCAACGATTTGGGTCGGGAAGTCGATCGATGAGGTCGATCCGGCACACCAGGAACCGACGCTTGGATTTCTTATTTCGGGACATGTTGTACACGCCAAACAAGTCGTGCACATTGAAGATGAGATCGTTCTTCCTTCCACAAAAAAGAAGATAATATCATTCTTCTCCCTCAACGTGTGCACCCCATAGATGATCCGAAAGCTATTCAGAAGGGATTGAGTTTGTACTCAAATAGGACTCGGCAGAGGAGGAGGTTCATTGGGAAACGGAGCCCGCCCTCGGTAATAGCTATTAGTGGTACAATGATATGTGACGACCTCCTCTCTCACCAGATTGAGGTTCACGTCAGTTGGGATATGGTACTTCTCAGTAAAGGCCGAGTACTCATCAATGTCACCATTGAAAACGTGAACGTAGGGGTTTGGTTTATTGTTGGAATTGTCGTCATCAATATGGTCCTCGGCACTGTCTCCGTCCCACCCGGGTTATCTACTCTTCCATCCTATGAAACACCGACACCTCTAGGGGTCGCCATATCGCAGTGTTGGGATGCGGGGACATGGAGACACGGCAGGGATATGGCGGAAAACGTGTCTGAACACGCCATGTGGATGGGGACATGACTTGATTGAATTTTGGAAGGGGACACTAGGGACACGGATGGGACACAGCCGGGGTCAATTTTAAATTTTTTAAAACTTTCTGAGGTAAATATATAATTAATCAAAATTTTGGGTAAAAAAGTGTGATGTAGCAATATATACACACAACTCGTCCACCCCATCAGTGGGTTAGATTCAATAGAAGAGGAGTTTGGAACCCTAATTCACTCTGTTGGTGCTGGAAGTTCAGTCGACAAACAGGTGTATATCTGGGGCTTGATCAAAGGATTTGTTAGTGGGAGTTAGAGAGAGTTGCTCTGGAAGGATCGAGAGAGAGAGAGAGAGAGAGAGAGAGAGAGGCATTGAAAAATGTGCCCGGGAATTGAAGCGGCTTCGGCTACGACCAGTAGGTGCCCCACTTGGCAGAGATAAGACGGCCAGTATAGTCGTCTGACGTTTCACGTGGGCGACGTCCTTTCATGCTCCTAACCCTAATCAAAGGGCAACACGTGGTGTGTTCAAGGTTAGACCACGGGATGAAGGTCTGCTGGGGCTTGGCAGCTCGTTCTGCAGTAATAAAGCCAGCTGAGAAGGAAGAGCTCGGTTCGCCAAGCATAGCAAAATGATACGGCCCGCATTGATGTCAACTCCTCCTCAATTGAGGGGCTATAGTGGTGGGCTGAGATATAATGGAGCATAAGGGTCAAAGTTGGTCCAGGCTTAAAGCCCATCTACCAAGAAGGCCGGGCTCATTCATTAACGAATGGGCCGGACTAGATACCGCGCCCAATATAATCATACCGCTACAGTATCTTCGGTTATCAAGGAAGATGAACCGGAGTTTCGCCCAAAACAATATTGTTCCGGATGAGCCGGGTAAAACCGAAAGGACTCACGAGGAACGCAGAAGGCAGTTTGTCTAACACGTCATGGGTGACGTCATCCGAGATGGTTACCATGTGTGTTCAGCTCCTGATAGGCCATGTGCACATAACTGCACCCCTCTTGCGTCATAATGACGTCAGAGACTCGTGGCATGTGCATGCAATGATAACAGACTTGGCGAGTGACGTAGTGTGACGCCAGCCGAGCCATGTGTACGATCCACACTTGAACTTGGACCCCAAGTTAGGAGTGCCTATATAAGTATAGTGAAGGGAACCCTAAGAGGTACACAATTCTACACTTAAAACTCTCGACTCGAATCTACTGATCTGGACTTCTCTTTAAGTCTCTTACTAGACAGTCGGAGTGCCTTCCCTAGCCAACTTCCGGCCGGGTTTGGCACTAATGTCGGATGTCACTGGTGCAGAGCTACCTAAGGGGTCAGACGAGCCGACTCATGGTGGAAAAGGGTCAAATCAAGAGGACTGTTTGGACGATGCTGCCACAATCTCTATTTGATTAGGTTGCTTATGGTGATAACTGCACTTGACAAGACCCCGTTTATCATTCAGTATGTTACTAGACTGATTCGATGGGCTTGAATCATGCCCTGATTAATTCATGAATTAGTACTGCAGCTGACACTGCAGTAGAAAGCTACAGAAACTTGTCTCTGATCAGAAAGATCCACTATTTCAGACAATTATCAATTTATCAATACTTGTTCTTGTCTCCAGAAAATTTTAGTTGCTCCCACATGAAGTTCTCTTGCATTAACGCTTGTAAATGAACCAAGTTGTTCCGGCATTAAGGCTCTTTCATTTTGCGGTGTATGAATTAAGTAGCATAGAAACTAGGAACAACTACAATTTGTGGGAGGTAGATTGACACAATGAATGGGATTTCCGTCTTTAGTATGATAGATGATCATAATAGTGCATTTTTACAGGACCCCTCTGGTATCATTCCTCTATGAGCGGGGCTGGCGACAAAGCTTTTCAGTATGGGGTGGGTTTCCAGGCTTAGAGGAGGAGGTAACTGTGTCATATATAATTTTCACAGTTTTTATCTAAATCTTTCATTGTGTTGTGCAAGTTTGCTTGTAGCCTTGTGTAATCTTTGTCTAGTAGCCACTTTGCTTTGAATTCATATTTAAGTAACACGGGTTTGTCCCTTCAGAATAATCAAATGTTGTACTTGCATTATAATGGCGTGACAACAAAGGGAGTAAAACATTGAAACAAGTCATTTCCTAAATTCCTAAATTCTCCCATCTTTTAGATGTTCAGATAATTGCTGCCTAAAATATGATCATTTTAAATGCTGTGTGAAATCTACCGCTATTAATCAATCTAATCAGCGTCCAAAGACCCAACTAACCAACATACAGAAGTCATGTATAGGGATTGGGATTTAATTTGGTCTGATTAATATGTATTTGTTGGATCGGTTGTGTTAATGCACATTGTTATTGTTCCATGATGTTTGAATTGCTAACTATTTAGTACCTATTTATGATATTGACTGCAGTTTGAATTAACGAAAGAGTACCTTAAGCCAGTCTTGGGTGGCAACATTGTTGATGCAAGTTGTGGCAGTGGGTTGTTTTCAAGACGTTTTGCCAAGAGTAGACTGTTTTCTCTTGTTGTTGCTTTGGACTTTTCAGAGAACATGCTTCGGCAATGCTATGAATTTATTAAGCAGGAGGAGAACTTTCCCAAAGAGTATGTAATTAGATATATTAAGCTGCTTCTCTGAGTGCAACTTCTTCTTCATAAGCTTCTCTCAGCGAATTGCTTCCGGATTGTAAATTGGATTCTGTTTTTGAATGTATTCTTTTTTAGGAACTTCATCTTGGTCAGGGCCGATATTTCTAGGCTCCCATTTCCTTCAAGATCTGTAGATGCAGTACATGCTGGTGCTGCGATACACTGTTGGCCTTCACCATCAACAGCTGTAAGTATTTATAGTTTAATCTTTTACTTTTAAAGCAAACAATGTTTAATATTTGTACTGTACCAGGGAGAACATTTTACTGCTTTCTGCATTAGAATTCTAGTACGGCTGGTATAAAATAATCCATATACTAATTTAAAAGATCTAAGAGTAACACAACTTGGTAAAATTAGGGCGAACGTGTATGGCGCTGCCAGTTGCGATTTCTATCCCAAAAGGCAGAATATCCTTAGGGTTTTTTGGTATTTTCTCACGCTAGTGACTTTTACCTTTATTATCCGCAAAAATAATCGGAGCCCCACACTAATAATCGGAGCCATTCACTTTGTTTAAAATATGCTTTCAAGAGTACCCGTAAAAAATCAACTCATTCCGATATTGGTAAAGGCTTGATCGGTATTTGTCCCTAAATTTGACGGGATAAAATCGGAATGAATCGGAGCCGTTCAATTTGTTTAAAAACATGGTTTTAAGAGTACCCATAAAAAACCAACTCAATCGAATATCGGTAATGACTTGATCGATTGATTCATTCAATTTTTATCATGTCAAATGTAGGGAGGGAGTGGTGGCTAGCTCATACAGTAGAGCTCTTGGATGCATCCCGGGATCGAGTCCCATGCCCCCTCCCCCATGTAATAGATTAGGATTGACGAATGACCCAAAAAAAAAAAATGTAGGGACAAATACCGATCAAGTCCTTACCGATATCCGAATGAGTTTATTTACGGGAACTTCTAAAAACATGTTTTAAACAAATTAAACGGCTCCAATCATTTGCGTGAGACTTCAAAATTGGTGTTTTACAAATGTTGTGTCACACACACTCAGGATCCAGCCAGGGATCCTTGACTTTGTTAAAATACGGACCTCCCCTCTCACGGCCATATTTTGATGATCCGAGCCCCTCAATATGTTTAAAACATGTTTTGTATGTCTGCATGCGCGTTTATTTATTTTTTATATTCACATCTATATTTATGTTGTCTTAGTGCATCTCTGATGCAACACTCTTGTTATTAGTAGTGTTCGTGGACATAGTTGCTCTTTTATTTTTGTAAATGTTTCTACCTGCAGATTCTCCTAGATCCTGAGTTATGTTTTGCATTTTCCTAAAATGACATTCGTACCAATCTGCTTGGGAAAAAAAAAAAAAAAATACGCGCACATGCCCTGCACTAACTATCATTGAAGCTCGCTATCCCATTTAAGAATTGGAACCTTGTCCGCATGAATGTATAGTTGAGGTTCTTTATCTCTGACTTCAATAAGTGGCGCTGCTAACCGAGGAGGTAGTAGGACTTGTGTGGACCATGGTTTCAAGGAACTCACTGGTTTTTTATGGTGATAGAAGTCCATTTGATCTGTCTCGTTCAGTCATAAGTGTCAAGGATCTATGAGATGTTTTCTACAAGAGCAGAGCTTTTGGACCTGGAGAAGAAGCTAAAATCTTCATTCAACTTAGCAAGGGCTTCATTAAATGGCGAGAAACACTTTGAAAACACTTTTTTTTCTTCTTACCAAGTGGGCCTAGTAGTCAAATATGCCCAAAGATAAGTTCCTCTTTTAGGACGAAGAAGTATTCTGAAAGATGCTGCATACTGGTTTTTCTGTTCCCTGCTTCCATTATTAAGGCGGTCAAAGATTTCAAAATATTCATTAGATTATCCTTTTCCAATCCGTAACGGACTTGTTTAATTTCTTCTAGTCAAGCTAGGAGACTGGATTTTTCTGATTAGGCGAAATTGTTCTCTATTAGGTATCTGTCACGACCCAACCCGGAGGGTTAAAAATCATGACCGGCTAGTGATACTTAATCACGCCAGGCCTCTTTCAAAAAAAAAAAAAAAAAAGCCTTTATAAGACTTTTCTCAATGTTCGAGTTTAATTATTGAAAAAGCGGAAGTATTAAACAAAATACATTCAGAGCTGACTTTAAGAATACATATTCGCCCATTGGCGTTACATTACAACCCTGTGGCCCACTACTATTGGCACCACTAAATCAAAAAGTATTACAATTTATGAGGCCCACAATTTTATTGCAATTGAATCTGAATTACGCAAGATAGCAGTAGCAACAACCGTTAATCAGTAACCACGCCATATCCATAGAGCCTTCTTTTACCCCTTGTTTCCTGGAATGGGTTCATAAAAATAAAACCATGCCAGTGAGCATTATGTTTTTCAAAGGTTACAAGTTTAATATGGGTTTAATATCAAAAACATTTAAAGTAAAAGGGATTATAGCACAGTTTCCAAATAGGTTCACTGTCAACCTTTTATAATCAAACCACAATTGCGTATCGAACATCTCTTTGAACGGACACCTGTATGTTGGGAGCTACCCAATAATCACATTGGAAACGATATCAAGTCCTTAGGGAACCCGGTCGTACGCTACCCCTTATTCTCCCTATTTACCCACCAATACGTTTCTCCTCGTCAGGCTCATGTGCACTATTTGATCAAGTCACTGATCGAGGAGGAGAAGCTGCTGAAAAATGGTAAAGGTGGTGTGCTTGGGACTTGTGGTTGAAGAAAGAACAATAATAAGAAGGGAGCGGTTTTAAAGTTTTATTATTGAAAAGCGGAAGTATTAAACAAAATACATTCAGAGCCGACTTTAAGAATTCATATTCGCCATTGGCGTTACATTACAACCATGTGGCCCACTACTATTGGTAATTTGGTACCACTAAATCAAAAAGTATTACAATTTATGAGGCCCACAATTTTATTACAATTGTATCTGAATTATGTTATGATAGCAGCAACAACCATTAACCATGCCATGTCCATAGAGCTTTCTTTTACCCCTTTTTTTCCCCCCTGGAATAGGTTCATAAATATAAAACCATTCCAGTGAGCATTACGATATACAAAGGTTACAAGTTTAACATCTGTTGACTATCAAAAACATTTAATTAAAAGCGATTACAACACAGCTTGCAAATAGGTTCACTGTTCAACCTTTTATCATCAAACCACAATTGCGTATCGAACATCTTTTTGAACGGATAGCGGTATGTTGGGAGCTACCCAATAATCTCATAGGAAATGATATCAATTCCTTAGAGCACCCGGTCGTACCCTACCCCTTATTCTCGCTATTCACCCACCAATACGTTTCTCCTCGTTAGGCTCAGGTTCAGATGCTTTGATACCAATTAATTCCTTCCTTTTCAATTGAACCCAGGATCATGATACTTTTGAATGTCTTTTCTGTTAGCAATTTATGCTCGATTCAACACTTAAATCCACACGTCCTTTCATCAAAATATGGAATAACGCATTTCATATAAGAACTAAAGAAAACATTTAACCAAAATAAATAAGTAACTCACCTTTGAAACATGAACCATAAAATAGGACTCATATAATTTATCGATGGACACTGACCTTGCCCGCGTCACATAATTTTATTCTATCATTAATGCACTATTTGATCAAGTCACTGATCAAGGAGGAGAAGCAGCTGAAAAATGGTAAAGGCGGTGTGCTAGGGACTTGTGGTTGAAGAAAGAACAATAATAAGAAGGGAGAGGTTTTAATTTCTGTGACGAGAAGAAAAAGAGGAAGAAAATATAAAGAGGAAAAAGAGACATGCATGGCACGTGGGGGCTGCCCCTTTAACTTTCTCAGCTCCCAACTGTGTTTTTGCCTAGGCAAATAATGCCACCGACGATACACCGTTGACACGCAAATTCATTCCACGTACCGTGTGGACTAGTCCTTGATTAATTACGCTGTACGGACTTTTTTTCTTGAAAAAATACTAGAAATTCAACTTTTAGTAGGAAAATTATTCTAAGAGGATTGCGGCGACGAAATTCATATTAAGATAATTAATTCTGAAACGCAAATTTTATTTATGAAAAATCGGGTTATCATAGTATCAAAAAGCAAGAATATGATTCATGAGAGTCCCAACCTATGTTACGCGGACTCTCGTAATTGTATAAAGTACCCGTGTTGGACACTTGACACTCGAATAAGGGTGTGGGATATGTGTCCGATAAGTTTAGTAAGACACTTCTATAGAAAACCTAATTGTAATTTGAGTTTATCGTGGAAGTATACATAAACCTCTCTTATTGTCCATAAATGCGCTATAGAACCTTAAACCACCATTTTACGTAAGAAAATACACAAAAAATAGAAACAAATTTGAATATTTTGCCGTGTCCCCGTGTCCTTGAAATGAGAAATAGTTGAATCCGACACCTAGATAGATACCCGCACCCGACACCCGTACCCGAGTCCAAGTAACATAGGTCCCCACATCAGGCTGGTCCTTATTTACAAATTAAACTCCCGCCTACATGAGTCGTAATAAGTTTAGCAAACTTCAAAGGTCCCAGTGTTGTTGCCCTTCATATCGATATTATTGCAGTGTCTAGGGTGTAATTTAGTAGATGCCATTTTGCAAAGATGCTCCCTAATATTCAGCTATGTTTTTACAGGTGGCTGAGATAAGTCGAGTTTTGAGGCCTGGTGGTGTTTTTGTTGCTACCACCTACATTCTGGATGGTCCTTATTCTGCACTGCCACTTTTGAGGCCTCTGCGTCAGGTGGGTTTCTTCAACTTGAAACAGCTTAACTAATTTGAGTGTTATTCAACAGGATAGATGCGAATAATGAAGTGAAAATAAGGACTTGAATCCTATGGACTAAGATCACATCAATTTGCTCCCATATTGTTCCTGTATTAGCCCCACCAGAAGATATTGTTTTTTTTTTTTTTTTGGTAACCTAAGTTATATTAAGCAACCGATTACAGGAGCACAGAGGCATTTCCCAGAAATTGCCGACAAACAACAGCAGTTATTAAACCAGAAGCCTAAACAAAACACAGCTGCAGCAACAGCCATACCTAGAAGGCTAGAACCAAGATGCAAAGGAAAAGTCGAGCTAAAGACTACCAATAAGAAACAAATCCGTTTTCATGATCCTCCAATGAGTAAACAACAAACCATCTTTATCAGACATTTTCATATGCCAAGAAGTGATGCGTGACTTGATCTGAGACTCAATTCTGCAATCTTGTCTTTTGTGGGCAACCTCTGATTTTAATTGTTGGAAACTACGAAGACCTTTCATCGGACTTGATTAAATAGTTGTTATTGTTTTTCAAGTTGTTTCATTTTTGTTGTTTTCAAATGAGTCGAATTTACTTTTTTGCACTTCATCTCTGAGTGCCATTTACTTGAAACTGATCTGCTTCCGAGTTTCACTTTTGCTACCCTTTGTCCATGCTGAGGGCTGCAGCACTAGAAAACAGCAAAACACTTGCTCAAACAATGATTATTTATTATTTGAACTTCTGTTGTACCCAACAAAAAAATGATTATTTGATTTTTTCCAATTTACAGAATTTTGATTCGTTGCTGATAATAGATACTTGTGTTTCTCAATGTAGAATATCGGGCAAATCTCTGGCAGCCATATCTTCCTAGATGAACGTGAACTCAAAGATCTTTGCGATGCCTGTGGTCTTGTGGGTTTTACATGCACCAGAAACAGACGTTTTGTGATGATTTCTGCTACAAAACCAAATTAAGCATTTGGTCTTCTTGTGTTACTCCCATCGTTTCTAAAAAATAAGCTGCACTATATGATTGTGTATGCAGCAGGTCCAAGATTTGTATTTTCAAATACTGCAGGCGTTGTTAAATTTTCATTTTCGGTTCATGGGGTGCAACTCTGTTGAGCAAAACATTCTTGATGTATAAAGAGAGAGAGCTTACCCAAATGTTCATTAAAATGATATTATCTACTGTCCTTATATATGCAAGCTTATCTGTTTAGAGAGTAAAATCTTGAATCTTCTGGGAACCATGAACCTGGAAGAAGATGGTGAAATTCGTTTTTGATATTCTTGAGAGTTATTGGACTCACTTAGCTGAAATTTGATTTTATGAGAATTATTGGATTCACGGACTGACTGAGGCAATTATTGAACTCGCTTGTGTGAGAGCAATTGCAAAGCTGGATTTGGAGGTCTTTTCCGTGACCATATGCGCATGTGGTTGTTGGGATACTTTGGGAAGCTTATGCAATTCTAGTCTGGAGACGGAAATTTGGGGCTTTTATAGAGGCCTTACAATCATGCTAGAAAAAGGGTACACCAATGTACACATTGAATCTGATTCTCTAATAGCAGTTCAATTGATACTTGAGGGAGTACCGGAGGATCACCACAATCAGGCCATCATTCGGGAGTCAAATGTTATACTCAGGCGTACTGAGTCGTTTCTCACTCACATTTACATGGAAGCCAATAGAAGTGCTGACCATATGGCGAGGTTGGAGCATAACAGGTTGAAAATTTGGTAGTCACCGAGGAATCCCCTCAATCAGTCCGTCACTTTATGCCTTAGTTATGTTTGCTTTTGAACTGTCTGTAACGCATGTAACTATCCATTTGTTTTAATGCATGAATTTTTGTTGTACAAAAAAAAAAAAAAAAAAAACAGAGAGAGATTTCACCTAGCTGAAAGGGGTTCGAAGGGCTTGTTGTGCATTGCTCTTTACTCCTAGTATGGCTGGTTGCGTGTTAAAACGGTGCCATTACGGTTTATCTTATTGGTTTTTAACCCAAGGCTCCCAATTCCAAATGGCGCTATTTTGAGGCGCAACCAACCTTACAATGAGGTTGCAAACAGTCGGGCTCTTGAATTCAGCTGAAATAGCTTGATCAGGGCTCTTGAATTCAGCTGAAAGAGCTTGATCAGAATTCCTGTAGGTATATTTTCGAAGTATAAAAATGAAAAAAAATAAAAATAAAAGAATTGCTGTAGGTACTACTCCCTGCTTTTCTTTTTAAAATTCAAGCTTCAAAATTTTAATTTTTTTAAAAAGACATCATCATTATATCTTTCACATCAACTTTTACCAAAAAGGTAAATTTCACTTACCTCCCTGAGGTTTCTGACTAATACAGAGACCTTTCCTATACTTTATGAAATTCCACTATCCTCTTTTGCTATGCAAACTAATTGCCAAATTTCCCCGCCATTACTTTAAGGCTAATATTATTAACTTTTTACGTCAAATGACTGTAGTACCCTTTGTATATATTCTCCAAAAACAAATGTTTAAAAAAAATATAGCTAAAATAGTTTTTCTAAAACAATTAAACCGTTTTTCATTTTTAAAAAACAGTTTTTAAACAAAAAGTATCAAAGAGATTTTTTTTTTTTAAGAAACAACTTTTGAAAATAGTTTTTTGTGCAAAAAAAACTAATTTTGAAAAAAGTTGTGTTTTAAAACGGTTTTTCGAAAAACAAAAGTGTTGAAAATATTTTTTGGATTAAAAAACTTGTTTTTGGAAAACCGCTTTTTTCCGAAAATCTGAAAATAAATTTCAAAAAATAAACTGTTTAAAAAACAATTTTCAAAACTTATCGTAAGGAATTCAAGCAAGTGCTTCAAATACAGTATCAGGAAGTACTACTTGTGGAACCTCAATATCCACAGACTTATTAGCTAAGAGGCAAGAAACAATAAATGCAAAAATATTTACTTCCATAATCTCAGTGTTTTTTACTTCACAATAACTCGGGATTTCATCCCATAGGGATGATAAATCTTTCGTCTGTAAATTCAATGGATGAATTACCCCTCTCGATGATATTGAATCGGATCAATATCGTGAGATGAATAACAATATCAGACCTATCAAATTAATTCATCGTTGAGAATTGAATAGTATATACCATAGGAAGGTCTTTTATCCCTATCAAATCTAAAATAGGATTCCTGATCCAATCAAGAATTCTTTAATTTATTATTCTGTTTCATTCTTTCTGTTCTATAACCAACCATATGCCTTCCTTGTATCATCCTCAGATGAACTATCATCTCACCATCGTTCGACTTCCATTTTCCTTCATAATCATTCTTTACTATTCATTTTGTTTCTTTGCTTCTCTTTATAAAAAGAAGTTGAAAACAAATAAAATAAAAACAATAGATATGTTAATAGAACGGTTTTCCAGAAACTAGTTTTTATCCAATAAAATGTTTAAAAAATGTTTTCAAAACTTTCATATTCAAAAAACTGTTTAAAAAAAACTTTTTTCAAAATTAGTTTTTTTTTCCTTCAAAAATTTATTTTCAATTTTTTTTTGAAAAGGTAGTTTTTAAAAAAAAAAAAAAAAAATTCTCCTCAATATTTTTCGTTTAAAAATTATGTCTTAAAATGGGTAAATTTCACTTACTGCCCCTAAGTTTTCTAAGTTTTCTAACAAATACAGAGACACCCTATACTTTTTGAAATTCTATTGCTCTCCCTTATTTTTCAAACTAATTGTCAGATTCACCACTACTGTTACTTTAAGGCTAACGGTGTTAACTTTTTGCATGAAATGACTAGCACGTGACATCTCCCTACAAAACAACAATACCAACAGAAATTTAAATTCGGTCGATCCGGTTTCGCAGTTTTTTCGATTTTCTTGTACACCCCTAGGAGTCGATGGAAAAAAATACACTAGCACGTGACATCTCCCAACAGAATAACAATACCAAAGGGCAGAGAAGGAAAAAAGAAAGGGCAACACTTAATCCACCCAAATCCCTTCTTACAAAATCATCCAAACCTAATATTACTAATTTATCCACTTTTCATAAACATCACATCATTGGGTCCATATTTCATAACTAAATATACCCCGTACTATTTTATCTACCATCACTATTAATGGTTGCTTTAGCTAAATAAACCAAAATGTTTTTTTTTATTTTCTTTATTAAAAAAAAAATTACATTTGTTAGTCATGCATTGATTTTTTGTGCTAAATAAACCAAAATCATTTTAGTTTATTTAGCCAAAGCATTAATCTACCCAAAAACTAATCCGTCGCATAATGAGTGTGTTACATGACAAAAAGTGATAAAAATATGACCCAATTTTACGAGTTAAATAGTACTGTGTTAGTTAAAAAGAAAAGAGGATGAGTGCTCCATTTGAGTATTTTAGATGTGTTTTATTTATTAAAGTAGAAAAAGAGGATGTGCTCCATTCGAGTATACAGAACAAAAATTTGATGATAAAATACTGCTGAACATTTCTGGTGGACACAACGTCCAAGTTCGAATTCCGTCCTCTTCTCATGGCCTCGCTAGTGGAATACACGTATCAGTGGGTCTATATTTCACCGGAAAAAACCTTTGGGATTCTAAGGGGGAGGGAGAGAGGGAGAGAGAGAGAGACGGCGACGACCATTGTAAGGAATTTGAGAGAGGAGTATTATGGCAGCCTCTGCGTCTCCAACTGTGAAGACCACTTTCGCGGGAAAATTGCTTGCCTCTTCGACTGCCGTCGTCTTAACCGAGCCGGTATTCTTTGCCCTCTATCTCTAGTTGTAACTGAGGGGTTGTTTCACATTTGCTAGAATCAAGAGTTAATTTTAGCAAATATTGATTTTATCAGATGGGAAACTCACCCTGAATTTGAGTAAAACCTGCACTTCATACCTCTTCAAGGGGAAAACAAAATGTAAGCGTAGGTTCATTAAACACACTGCTATTTGCTTATTTAAACATGATAATTGTGTTTATTAGCCATGTACAATGAGGCTCAATACACGCTCCCAAGGGTCAAACAAAAAAAAATGGTAGAGCAAAATATTCAAAACTAGAAGCCGCCTTAAAAAGCATAGCATAAAAGAATGAGCCCAGAGCTATGAAGCACAGGTACCGGTACGTATACAGGTGCTACATCAGTACGACAAAATTAAGAAAAGTATGGTACAGGTACAGCTAGGGTACATCTTTCGATAAATAGTTTTGTACTTTGAAGAAAGACAATATGTATAACAAGTAGAAAATTGAATAAAAAATTAGTTGAATGGCTTAATTGAATGTCATTACAAACAATATTTAAGCCTAAGAGTTTGGTAGACAAAATAACTAAATCTCATGACTCATTATATAAAAAACTACACTGGCTTAATTGTAAAGCATGATAAGCATGACAATAAGCCTCATCAAGCTAACTTGTATAATAGCAAGTATTACTTTGACAGGGTACCACTCTGGTTTGTACTTGGTACCTTTGGGGTGCAAAAAATTCTAAGAGGAAAAATTTTGGGCATGTAATTCTTGTGCAAGCTACACATGAATAAGTACGACGTCAAGTACCAACCCATTAAGTGCTTGGTACGGGTATGACATGTTTTTTGAAGTACACATGCGTTTATAGGCCTAGAAACTTGGCCAGGGAAGAAAAGAAACAAACCTGAGAATACGGACCTTTGTCTAGCAAGGAAGGACCTTCTACTTCTTAGAAGATTACCGGCAAAACTTTTCACTTTTTAGGTTAGTTTTTTCTCTAGCAAGCCTAAGATCTTTGTCTTTCTCTAGGACAAAATCTCCATCCGAAAGGGTTTGTGGAGTCTCTTTGCCTCTTGTGACGCGTAGATTGGCAGAGAGGTTGCTTAAAAGCATCCTCAAATGAACCAGAGTTAGGCTTCCCAACATTGGGTACTTCTTGCCGCTACTTGTGGTGACCGTCGTCTCTAGGAACCTTGCATAGCTGAACCTTTTGATGGATGGGGATGTACTTGCCTAAACTCTTGAACACCTTGCGCAAGCCACGCTCGACGTTAGAGCTAAGTCCGGCCGGGAGGTGGCTGGGAAGGCACTCCAACGGTTAAGTAAGAGTCTGCTTGAGAGAAAGTGCAGAGTATTGGAATAGAGAGTTGTCTGTGTGTACCTCTAGGGTTTATTACTGTACTTATATAGACTCCCTTACCTTGCTCTCCAAGTTGTCAAGAGTCAGCCACGCATGGTAACTACTCCGGATGACGTCATTCGTGACGCACTGGATAAGGCGGTACAGGCACATGGCTGAACTGCCTTTGGTAAATTCTGCGAGCCATTTTGAGTTTACCCGGTCTATGCGACTCGATCGAATTGGTTCGGGTTCGGCTTGCATGTCATCATGCCGGGGTAGTGATCCGAGACGTTTCGCCTTGGTTTGAACCATTCGGCTCGGCGATTACCCCGGTCTGGCCAAACAACCTGGCCCATCTGGACTTTTGATATATTTGGCCCATTACAATAGCCCCTCAATTTCTGCCGAATTGATCTTGTGAGGGAGAAGTTGACCCCGTTTTGGCTGAGCTGATTTGGTGTCACCAAGGCGATTTCTCGAAATGTTAGATCTTTGGCTGAGATGTGGTCACTCCAGATCTGTGCTTCGATTTCTGAGCTTTTGCCGAGCCCCAGCTGAGTTAGAATTTGCGTTGCCGTCCTTGCATTCCACGTGTCATTCACTAATTAGTGATTAGGGTTTGGGGTGTGAAAGGATGTTTCGAAAGCTGTTCCAACCGTCCCATCAACACCACAAGTCAGTCATCCGTTGGTCGATATGTTGGACCGGGCAGTGCTTAGCTTTGGATCAGGCGTGGTGTCAGCTGACATGGACTTTAGATGACACGGCCAATGCCTGCGAACATTATCCTTCAGGGTCTGTCTTAGACAGTAACTCTTCCGGAGACAAGGAGGCGGCTGAGGTGAATTTGACCACTAGAAACGAGGGTGGGGATAGCGACGACGCCACCTTGGAGGAGGGTGACCAAGAAGAAGGGTGACTCCGTTGAATATCGGGCATTTGTAAAAAAAGTAAGCCATTCTCGATGACGTGTTAGTCCACAGGGTTAAGAGGAAACACGTCACCTATGAGTTGGGCCACATCGCCGTCCCTTTGATGGCAATGACCGAAGGAGGGTTATGCTTTCCCATGAACTGGCTTCGGCAGGTTGGTGTCTTCAGCGATATCTATCCCCACTGAGTAAATGGCCAAGGGCTGACAATGGGTTGGAGGTCTTCGGTAGGTTGGTGTTTGAAGAGTTGGCACTTGTGGCGTTTCTTTACGTATTCATCCAAATCATCTTTCATCTTTGGCCACCAATACCTGGGCTGATGGCTCGGAGGGCGAGGGATCTTCCTCCCGAGTGGCAACCACCGCTGCCTGAGTGTAATTCTTGTAATACCATCTGAATCAAGTAGGTATGGTCTGGTGTGTCGTTAGAGTCCTCCTGTTGGAGAGAGCCAGTAGTTGGCTGCCTTGCAGTGGTTCGGTGAGCCTTTCTCTTGTTGGTGGGGAGCTTCGGCGGGTTGGTGTTTGAAGAGTTGGCAGCTGTGGCATGTCTTTACGTATTCATCCGAATCATCCTTCATCTTTGGCCACCAATACCTGGGTGATGGCTTTGAGGGCAAGGGATCTTCCTCCCGAGTGGCAACCACCACTGCCTGAGTGTAATTCTTGTAATTCCATATGAATCAGATTTTTATGTACAACAAGTAGGTATGGTCCGGTGTGTGAGCGTTGTTAGAGACCTCTTGTTAGAGAGAGCCAGTAGTTGGTTGCCTTGCAGCAGATTCGGTGAGCCTCTCTCTTGTTGGTGGGGAGCTTGTTATCTTTCAAAAAGTTCACTACTTCATCTATCTAGCTGGGGCCGAGCTCCACATTCATGACTTCTTGTGGCTCAGGCTCGAAGCTCGGGCTTTCAATTGTGCCGAAAGTGATTGTGCGGTACTTGGAAGCAACACATGCTGAGGCGTGCCCATCTAGTGCACCGGCGTGTGAATTCTGCTCCTGTCCTACATGCTCGATCTGGATTGCTTTGAATTCTCTAGCGAGACTAATTGCCATTCTCAGGCATTTTGCCATTCTCTCGTCCTTTGCTCAGTATTCCCACCTACTTAGCTATCCTCAACCAGAAATGAGCGCGTTGTACTCAGCCTCGTTGTTTGAGCCGGGTAATCGATGGTGATTGTGCTCTCGTATAGAGCTTTGCGCGGCGATACAAGGACGACTCCGCCCCTACATCCTTACTGTTAGAGGCTCTATCCACGTGGAGTTTCCATATCTCCATGAAATATTCTCTCAGCCAGAAATGAGCGCGCTGTACTCAGCCTCGTTGTTTGAGCCGGGTAATCGATGGTGATTGTGCTCTCGTATAGAGCTTTGCGCGGCGATACAAGGACGACTCCGCCCCCTACATCCTTACTATTAGAGGCTCTATCCACGTGGAGTTTCCATATCTCCATGAAATATTCTCCACGTCGAGCTTGGCCGTTCCTGTGCGATAACTTCAGGGTTCGGTTTGTGCTGTGCTTCGGTCTCCACCCGAGACTTGGTCTTTGATTGCTGTTCAGGGACGATACTGGATATCAAAATTTGCTACCTCCACTTCCCATTTAGATATTTGATTTGACAAATTTGCCTTCTGAAGGATAGATTTGAGTGGATACTCGGTCAAAACGATGATTAAATGGGCTTGAAAGTATGGGGCGAGCTTTTTAGAGGCCGAGACAAGGGCAAGAGCCAACTTTTCAAGTGGTAAATATCTCGTCTCTGCTCCGGGCATGGTTTTGCTTGCATAGTAGACTTGCTGATGCTCCTACCCTTCAGCTTGGACTAACCCACACTGACAACATGTGGTTGGACGACTAAGTATAAGAACAGGTATTCACTAGGGGTTACAAGGAGGGGCGGCTCGAAGAGATACTTCTTCAACTGTTGGAGCGCTTGGTCGCACTCCTGGTCCACTTAAAGCTGCTCAAGCTTGTCTTAATAGATTGAAAGAACGGTCGGCACATGTCTGAGGAGTGGCTTTTGAAGCGTTTAGAGCTGTAGCCATGCCTGTAAGCCTTTAAACCTCCCTGATAGTGCTTCGTGACACAAGCTTTTTGACAGTTGCGACCTGGACTGGGTCGGCTTCAATTCCTCGCCTGGCTACTAGATGTCCGAGTCTCAACTTGTACCTTCTGAGAACAGCGACCACCTCAAAAAGTCAGCTTAAGTGGTCAAATTTGTTCATGTTTTTAATCATGATATCATCTATATAGGCCTCCAACTCCATATGTGTCTGAGCCCGTCTTTGAACGCGTGAGTGACCATTCTTTGGTAAGTTGCCCCGGCGTTCTTTAGTCCGAGAGGCATGACTCGGTAATAGTAGATGCCTCGAGGAGTGATGAACGCTATCTTCTCTATATTGGACTCGGCCATAGCTATTTGGTGATATCCCTGGGAAGCATCCATGACACTGAGCAGGGCTTGGCTGGCCGTCGCATCGACTATTTGGTCAATCTGAAGAAGCGGGAAGCAATCTTTCGGGAGTTGAGGTTTGTGTCGATGCGGATGAGCCATTTTTCGTTCTTCTTCTTTACCGAGGACTGTATTATTGCACCTCATGTATGGCCCCTCTAAGAGTCGGTGTACTTCTTCAATGATGGCTTTAGTGTGTGGCAGGCTGGATTGCCTCGGTCTCTGGTCTACGGGATGCCTTGCTGGATCCACGTTTAGTTCACACAGGATCGATCCTGGACATCTCGCATGGCATCCATGTGAATGCTTCAATGTTCGCTTTGAGAAATTCAAACATCTCTTGTTGTTCGGATTCCTCCATTGATGATCCGATTAAGAAAAACCGACTGCTGTTTTCATTAATTGAAAGTGTCACAAGATCTTCAATGGATTTTTCTTCTGCAGGGGCTCCTACGTCTTCGAGGACTGGTGTGTCAGGAACCTCAACCCAATGAGCTCGTTTGGATTTGGCTTTGGTTTCGACAGCCGAGACATAACACTTCTTGGAGGTGACCTGGTCTCCACGCAAGTCCTCTTGCCGTCCATTGGCTCCATGAGTTTGTCCACTTGATGGTAGGTAGAAGCGACGACACTGATCATGTGTAGCCAAGCCCACCTACCAAGAATGGCATTGTAGGGGCTCAGTGAGTCGACAACAATGAATTCCACATTTTGGGATCCCAAGCCTCCCTGGACTGATAAAGTGATTTTGCCGAGAGCATAGACCGAAGCACTGTGATTTACCGATCGTTGGGTCTTTTCCCTTGGACGGTGATGGTCCTTTGGATTACTTTCAGCTTGGTAAGTCCGACGCCTACCTGTTTGCTCATCACAGATTATCACCATATTCCCATCTTTGTCCTTTTTGTACCGAGCGCCTTGACAATCACCTCGGCTGTTTTCCTTCGGAATATCGTTGAGCTTATCCCGAAGCTCGCCATGTGACTTTCCCCGTTGTTCGGTGGGCTGCTTTTCTCGAACGTCGGCGGGCACTGCATGGCTCTATTGGGAGTGTCATTCGGTTGTAAGTCCCATCTTCATAATAGTGTTTGTCTAGTGGCTCGCTATGCTCTTAGAATAATCTTGGTACTCGGTCTGAGAACTCGCCATCGAAGCGCTCCCAGACTTGTGTTGAGAGTTGTAGATCCGGTTCCCTCGTGAGAAGTGCTTAGGCATGGGGCTCTGTTGTCGGATAATGATAGCCTTACCTGGGCCCCCATCACCATTGAGGGGACCGAGCTATTCGCTTACCAGATGCCTCTCCTCGTGACCCTCTAACCGTCTTGTGTTTGTGGTGGTGCTCCATATCTCTATTTTTGTCCTCCAAAACACTTTTTGCCTCCAAAAAAGTGTTTTTGGAGGATGGGTTTCCAAAATATCTTTTTGTTCTCCATTCCTTCAAATATGGAGGATAAAAGTACAGTTACTCTCAAATGGAGGATGGGCTGAGCACGATTTTCTTCAAAATGGAGGACGTGATGTCAAAACACCTCTTGGAGGATGGGTTGGAGTGTTTTTTTCCTCCAGAATGGACAAAAGGAGGAAATTTTGGAGATATGGAGGGTGGGTAGGAGATGCCCTTAGCCCTCTTGCCCCACTAGATCGGGAGGTGGCAGTTATAGCGGTGGCGGCATTCTGTGTCACCACCTTCGTCAATTTCACCATCTGTTCTTTCATGAGAGCCATTTCAGCGTCTCTTTCTTCGAGTCATTGAATTAGGTGTTGGATGGTTATTTGTGGAGCGTTTGGACTTAGGGTAAGACCACCAAGGAGAGGGACGGATACCGAGACGTGTCTGGCTGCCGTAGAGGTGGCGTTTGGGTCTTCCGACCCTGATGCACCAAGGATATTTGTTTCACAGCCCGTCATTGCGAGAAACAATGATCGTCGGTGTGAAATTTACAGCATGCTACGAGACTAAAACCACCGTGAGTCTGGGAGATATGTAGTCCCCAGGGGAATCGCCAATTGTACTAATCGTCTTCTCCGGGAACCTTGCCAGCCGAACCTCTTGATGAATGGAGATGTACTCGCCTGAACTGTTGAACTCCCTACACAAGCAACTCCCTGCACTAACGTCGGGCGTTGCTTGTGCAGGGTAAGTAAGAGTCTGCTTGAGAAAAAGTACAGAGTATTGGAGTAGATAGTTGTCTCTTTGTACCTCTAGGGTTTATCATTGCACTAATATAGACTCTCTTAGCTTGCTCTTCAAGTTGTCATGAGTCAGGCACGCACGGTAACCACTTTGGATGATGTCATTCGTGACAAACTGGATAATGCGGTTACGCGCACATGGCTGAACTGCCTTCTGTAAATTCTGCGAGTCGTTTTGGGTTTACTCGGTGTATGCGACTCAGTCGAATTGGTTCGGGTTCGGCTGACTCACCGTCATGCTGGGGTAGTGCTCCAAGACATTTCCCCTCGGTTTGAGCCATTCGGCTTGGCGATTAATTCGGTCCGGCCAAACAACCTGGCCCTTCTGGACTCTTGATAAATTTGGCCCACTACACTACCTTTGGTTGAGAGGCTTCAGCCTCAACTCCCTTGAAGGAAGGGTCTTTCACAAGTCTCATACCACTACCTGAGGTTGAAGGAGAAACAACCCCCCCTCACACTACACATATATTGGACCACACTCAAGGGAGCACATGAAAACTCACATCTTCCTAAGGATAACATGAGGTAAGCACATCGAATACAATCAAAGACGAACTACACAGAGAAATATTTAGTATCAATTGGTTGAATATTATTCTTCTGTTTCTTCTTTTTAACCTCCTGCCAATCATCTTTTGGCTTTACATTCTCGCTTTTTCCTTGGCCCTGAGGTGTTGGTATATTGAGACAATTACAAAGCTGTTAGTTTGAAGGCATAAGTAGTCTTAAAACCTTGAGTAAAACTCATTTTGATATTAGTTCAAGTAAATGAGGAATTTAGGCTCGTTTTACTCAATTCTGTGTTTGAGTCCAGATTAGAGTTGGATGAAAAAGCCCTCATTGCTAGAGACCATTTAATTTTATTAGGGAGTATATGTATTTTTTGTTTGCCAACTTTTTTTACTTTATATAACAATTCATCCTTTATTTTTTGACTATGGAAAAGGTATCCAAATTGCTCTCTACTCAACAGACATGGACAGACACGCAATACAGGCCTACCAGTTCTCAAAAAGCTAACGAAACAGACACAGCAGGGGGGCGGGAAAATTTTCTTAAATAATTTTTTTAATTATGCAAACCTACACAATTCATCTTTTATTTTTTGACTATGGAAAATGTATCCAAATTGCTCTCTACTCAATAAGAAATGTTTAATTCTCTTTGCCCACCTTCATTCTTAAAGATTTTTAAAGAAATGATTACGATGAACCATCGGAAAACTCGATCTATATAAAGCCCTTGAAAAGAACTATGTAGCACAAATACAGACACAGACAAACACGCATACATGCCTACCAATTATCAAAAAAATAAGGGGACAGACACAGCAGGGGGGCGAGAAAATTTTCTTAAATAATTTTTTAAATTATGCAAACCTACACTGTAACCACTAAATAATTGGGTTATGACTTTTTGATTGCATTATCGCCAGATGGTGTATGACTATAGGCCTAACTTATGATCTATGTTACAATTTTGGCCCAACATTTTGAAGTTATAAATATTTGACCGAAAAACTATTAAACTTTAGAAAAATCACCTTTTTGTATCCCTCTCGTGTCCCCGTGCAAAAAATATAAAAATTTATTGGACGCGTCGCATGGAGAACAACAAATTGTTTGACTTTACATTGGAAATACATTTGTACTTTTAGTCATATCGAAACTTTAGAATTGAAGTTCTTAGAGTTATAGAAATATAAAATAAGAAGTCAAACGGAGAAGGGCTATGTAGCATGGATACGCACACGGATATGAGATGTAATTTCTAATGAAAATGGGGATATGGACACGGCAGGGGACACAAAAATAATAGATACATCTATTAATCATATTTATCCAATCCAATGGAAACATAATTATCTATTGAAGCATGAAGCATCAATTTACATATATACAAGCATCGTATATACATCATATTACACTTTTAACCTAAAATATTTGAAGTACACATTTACCCCTATTTTTTTTATTTTAAAAGATGCATATTTAACCCATTCCGTGTCTCAATACTTGTCCCTCTCAAAAAAAACAAAAAAACAAAATAAAATAATGGACACACGATGTAGCGTGTCCCATACGTGTTTTACTGTTTTCCCAGTGTGTTTTGTGTCCCCGATGTGTTGGACATGGATATGGCGACCTCTAGGAATGTCGCTGCTTCATAGAGAAGGGAGTGTGTGTGTGTGTGTGTGTGTGTGTGTGTGTGAGAGAGAGAGAGAGAGAGAGAGAGAGAGAGAGAGATTCCCATATTGTACCTATGAAGCACCGATACTCCTAGAGGTCGCCGTGTCTGTGTATTGGACACTGGGAGATGTGGGGGACACGTATTGGACACGCCACATGGCATATCCCTTAACTTAAATTATTCTGTGGATGGTGACACTAGGGGGACACGCTTGTCCCACATACACACTCACTCTCTCTCTCACTCCCCCATATTTATGTATGTACGTATGTACGGGTCTTTGTTCAATGTATATACTCTGTCGCTATGTGTATGTATGTCTTATATATGTGCGTGTATTGGTATATATACCACTAATACCAGTACAGAATAGTGTATATATCTTACATATCAAAAGAAAAGTGTAATATATCTACTTGTAAACTTCTACTGCATACATATATGTATATTATTTATATACATAGTTTTTTTTGTTTTTTTGCCGTGTCCCCCATTGCATCCGTGTCTAGTTTTTTAGAATTCCCTTGTCCATATCCATGTCTGTGTCCATATCCGTGTCGGTGTCCATGCTACATAGGTAGCACCGTATATGATGGGTGATTGCTTGAGAGCATCTTCCTCTTTGTTTAAAGAATCTGGTTCTTTTGGGTTTGCATGTTTTTTCTTTAAAAATCTGAATATGTTTTAACATGTGTCTAGGTCATGGGCGTGTGGTCGCTTGTGTCTGAGCAGTGTCAATTTCTAAGATGACTAAAAATGATAGGAAACATTTAAACAAGTCCAATACCTAATGGAAGTGTCCCACCAGAGATGAACACAAACCTTCTTGGAAGTATCCGTGCTGCTGAGGTAACTTTTTATGCACAAAGCGAAACGTAGGGGTTCACTATATGAAAACAAATTGAATGTCGAGAAGTTGTATTCATGCTATGCTTTGTTTCTATCTGGGTTCAATTTGGTGAATAGTCAACCAAGATGAAGTTGTACTGAGATGAAGCCTGGTCAGTGGCCTGTATTGGGATGAACTTGTGGGGAATCTCATTACTAATCACTGATCAACTATACCGTAGAGAAAAGGGCTATACTTGTGATTTATCAAGCCTGTTCACAAACATGCATGCAGTTGATGAAAGGGTTCACAGTACATCAACTGGATTTTCTCCCTTTTACTGAGCAGAGATTGTCTTCTTTCAACTACATTTTTTTTTTTTTTGTTGCGTGGAAGGCCTAGGTTTAGAAAGTGTTTTAGCACAATTTTTGTTAAATTCTCCATTTATCTTATTTGTCTTCTCTTCTCTTCTCCAGACACATGTTTGTTTATCTCTTACATTTTGAATTTCAGGATTCAATTTCAGATGTACAGGAGGTCAGCACGCGCAAGAATATTTTAGCTTGTCCAATTTGTTACTATCCATTGATTTGGAATGGTGATCCAGTTTTATCTGTGTAAGTTCTCCCGATCATAACTTCTTAGGATGCTTCTTGCTTGATTGTTTTTTTTTTCTCCGTCTCCATCCTTCATCTCTATGGTGAATGATGCTATTTTCTAATTTTGAACAGCTTAGCTTTCTTTGCAAAGCTGCTCTCTTGGCTGCTAGTGTTCTTTAATGCTTATTGTATTTCTTTTTGATGAATATGTCACAGGGATTCTGCACCTCGGTCTAGTTTTCAATGTGGCACCTGTAAGAAATCTTATTTTGGCAATGAAACGCATCTTGATCTGACAGTAGCTAGTGGGGCCAAAGAGTATGGGGAAGCTATGCCAGCATCCACATATATTTTCAGGTACCAAAATAGACATAGCAGATGTTGGCATATGCATCTCATGTTTTAATGAAAAAATATGGGCTAATAAATGAAGTATCAGAATAATGGTAGAACAGAAGAAGGAACGTACATATTCTAAGATGTTTGGAACTCTTCCACTAACTGGTGAGAATAAGAAAAGTTGAAGCAAAACATAATATGGTTACAAAACCGAGAAATTACAATGACCTTTGAAACTAGGTTGCCTTCTTCCATGATCGATTGACCATGATATCCGAGTAGCATGAAGGAAAAAACAATGGAGATTGCAGAACAGTGAAGGATAAAAGAAATAGTCCTGAAAGATTTGGTAACTGACGGTCCAATTTCCAAAGCAGTTATTATAGATCTGTTCGAAATAGAAGCAGTTACTAATCAAGTATTTTGGTTGGTTGATTTTCATGTCTGGCCTTATGGTTATAGAAAAGTTTTCTGTGAAATGTAAGGCAACGTTTAATGTTGGGCAATTATGGAAATAGGAAAATGTGAGGCAGACTCAATTTTTGAGTTCACATCAAAGCGGGGTTAGCTTTATGCAATAGTATAGACATAAGTATACTGGTATGTTTACAAAGTCACCTTATACCTAGGTAACTTTCTACATATTTAGGGTCCTAGTTGAGTGGAGATGGGTTGGTTGAACAGTGCATCAGATGGAGGGTTGGAATGATTTGCATCTCTTACGTTTTGCATATCATTAAGAAGGAATAAAATCTATTGCTGACTGTTCACCATAACGCTTCCGGATAATAGTTGATCTTGGTACTTTTTAATTGTTTTGTGTTGAAATTAAATGGATAGTAACGTCACCCAAAAGATGGTATTCTAACATTCAGGAAACATATAGGCATGCTTGGACTGTCCATTGAAATCCGATATCCTATAACCAAATAGTAATACTTGAAACTAAGCTTAGAACCAGTCTTCAAGTTTAGCTGATTACAGAAAGGTGGGGTCACCATTTTGATATTTTTCATGTTACTTCTGTTCACATTCTGCCAAATGGCGTTAAGGAATCCCATTAACTTGATATCCCTCATCTAAAGTGGCTCCCTATCTTCGAAATAAAACTGGGTGGCTGGTCAAGTAAATTGCTTCATATGACAACAACCTTGGATTATTCTTTTGCTTGTAGCTTTTAAAGGGGCTAGAGTTCCAGGTTCCATGAAGGGTTTCATCTCTATTTGATTAGGTTGCGTATGGTAATAACTGCACTCGACAAGACCCCGTTTATCATTTAGAATGTTCGTAGACTGATTCGATGGGCTTGAATCATGCCCTGAGTAATTCATGCATTAGCGCTGCAGCTGACGCTGCAGTAGAAAGCTACAGAAACTTGTCTCTTATCAGAAAGATCCACTGTTTCAGACAATTATCAATTTATCAATACTTGTTCTTGTCTCCAGAAAATTTTAGTTGCTCCCATATTAAGTTCTCTTGCATTTTAGTGCTTGTAAATGAACCAAGTTGTTCCGACATTAAGGCTCTTTCATTTTGTGGTGTTTGAATTAACTGGTGTAGGAACAACTACAATTTGTGGGAGGAAGATTGACACAATGAATGGGATTTCCGTCTTTAGTATGATAGATAATCACAATAGTGCATTTTTACAGGACCCCTCTGGTATCATTCCTCTATGAGCGGGGCTGGCGACAAAGCTTTTCAGTATGGGGTGGGTTTCCAGGCCCAGAGGGGGAGGTAACTGTGTTGTATATAATTTTCAGAACTTTTATTTAAATCTTTCATTGTGTTGTGCAAGTTTGCTTGTAGCCTTGTGTAATCTTTGACTAGTAGCCACTTCGCTTTGAATTCATATTTCAGATCAAATGTTGTACTTGCGTTATAATCAGAAGATAATTCAATCATATACAACAAACGCCGTTGTTTTATGGCGTGACAACAAAGGGAGTAAAACATTGAAACAAGTAATTTCCTGAATTCCTAAACTCTCCCATTTTGAAGATGTTCAGGTAATTGCTGCCTAACATATAATCATTTTAAATGCTGTGTGGAATCTACCGTTATTAAATATTAATCAATCTAATCAGCGTCCAAAGACCCAACTAACCAACATATAAAAGTCATGTATAGGAATTGGGATTTAATTTGGTCCAAGTAATATGTAGTTGTTGGATCGGTCGTGTTTATGCACATTCTTATTGTTCCATGATGTTTGAAACGCTAACTATTTAGTACCTTTTTATGATATTGACATTGCAGTTTGAATTAATGAAAAAGTACCTTAAGCCAGTCTTGGGTGGCAACATTGTTGATGCAAGTTGTGGCAGTGGGTTGTTTTCAAGACGTTTTGCCAAGAGTGGACTTTTTTCTCTTGTTGTCGCTTTGGACTTTTCAGAGAACATGCTTCGGCAATGCTATAAATTTATTAAGCAGGAGGAGAACTTTCCCAAAGAGTATGTAAATAGATATATTAAGCTGCTTCTTCGCATGCAACTTCTTCTTCATAAGCTTCTCTCAACGAATTGCTTCCGGATTGTAAATTGGATTCTATTTCTGAATGTATTCTTTTTTAGGAACTTCATCTTGGTCAGGGCCGATATTTCTAGGCTCCCATTTCCTTCAAATCTGTAGATGCAGTGCATGCTGGTGCGGCGATACACTGTTGGCCTTCACCATCAACAGCTGTAAGTATTTAGTATAATTTAATCTTTTACTTTTAAAGCAAATAATGTTTAATCTTTCTACTGTATCAGGGAGAACATTTTACTGCTTACTGCATTAGAATTCTAGTACTCCTGGTATAAAATAATCCATATACTAATTTAAAAGATCTAAGGGGAACAGAACTGGGTAAAATTAGGGCGAACATCTACAGCACTGCCAGTTGTGATTTCTGTCCCAAAAGGCGGAATATCCTTTTTTGGTATTTCCATGTGTTAGTGGCTTTTACTTTTGTTATATCTATATATCCATATTTATTTATGAGGATACGGTTTCGGGGATACAATTTTTGACACAAAATGTACAACACCTTGTGTGGGATCCATTTTGGAGTCCCATGCAAATTATCAGAGCTGTTCAATTTGTTTAAAGCATGTTCTTAAGAGTTCCTGTAAAAAATCAACTCATTTAGATCTTGGTAAGAGCTTGATTGATATTTGTCTCTAAATTTGATAGGATAAAAACCGAATGAATCGATTAACCCCTTACTGATATCTGAATGTGTTGATTTTTACGGGTACTCTTAAAAACCTACTTTAAACAAATCGAATAGCTCCAATTATTAGCGTGGGGCTTTGATTTTTATTTTTATTTATTTTTTGTGTCAAAAAGTTCTCTAGAATTGCCCCATACATACCTACGTACGTAAGTACATACATATACAGTCCGGATCTAATGAGGGATCCCTCATTTCACTAAAATGCGGACCTCATAGTTCCCGGCCATATTTTGATGAAAAACTGCTGGAATCAAGCCCTTTCCAATCATTTTATTATTATTATTTTCTTTGTGTGATTCCTCACGGAAACCCTTAAAAACATGTTTTGAACACATTGAACAGTTCGGATCATTAAAATTCGACGCAATTGATTTTGACGTATGTGTTTATGTTGTATCTTACTACAACTCGATGCAACGCTCTTGTTATTCTTTATCACAGTAGAGTTTCATGGACATAGTTGCTCTTTTATTTTTGTAAATGTTTCCTCCTGCGGATTCTCCTAGATCCTGAGTTATGTTCGGCATTTTCCTAAAATGACGTTGGTGGCAATCTGCTTGAAAAATAAAAACCCGCGCACATGCCCCGCACAAACTATCATTGAAGCTCGCTATCCCGTTTAAGAATTGGAACCTTGTCCACATGTGTGTATAGTTGAGGTTCTTTACCTCTGATCTTCAATAAGTGGCACTGCTAACTGAGGAGGTAGTAAAGACTTGTGTGAACCATGGTTTCAAGGAAGTCACTGGTTTTTTATGGTGACAGAGAAGTCCATTTGATCTATCTCGTTCAGTCATAACTAGATTGTGTCATGGATCTCTCAGATTATTTTACCAGAGCAGAGCTTTTGGACCTTGAGAAGAAGCTGAAATCTTCATTCAACTTAGCAAGGACTTCATTAAATGGCGAGAAACACTTTGAAAACACATTGTGGTCTTACCAAGTGGGTCTAGTAGTCAGATATGCTCAAAGATTAGTTCCCTTTTTCAGGACGAAGAAGTATTCTGAAAGATGCTGCATGCTGGTTTTTCTGTTCCTCGCTTCCATAATTAAGGTGGTCAAAGATTTCAAAATATTCATTAGATTATCCTTTTCCAATCAGTAATGGACTTGTTTAATTTCTTCAAGTTAAGCTAGGAGACTGGATTTTGCTGATTAGGCGAAATTGTTTTCTATGAGGTATCAGAGCAAGAATACGATTCATGACAGTCCCAACATCATGCTGGTCCTTACTTACAAATAAACTCCCGCCTACATGAATCGTATTGGGCCCGGAGTGCCCCCATGGATTTGGTTACATAATGTTATTCTCTGCGACCGCTCTAAAAACAGACTTGCGGGCGATGTCAAATGCCATTAAAGATTTAATTGAAGCCCTTCCTAACACCAATTGGTTTTAGGAGGTGGTGGAAAAGCGGTCCGACAAATCGTAATAAGTTTAGCAAACTTCGAAGGTCCCAGTTTGTTGCCCTTCATAATCAAATATTATTTCAGTGTCTAAGGCTGTAATATAGTTGATGCCATTTAGCATAGATGCTCCCTCATATTTCAGCTATGGTTTTACAGGTGGCTGAGATAAGTCGAGTTTTAAGGCCTGGTGGTGTTTTTGTTGCTACCACCTTTATTCTGAATGGTCCTTATTCTGGACTGCCACTTTTGAGGCCTCTGTGGCAGGTAGGTTTCTTCAACTTGAAACAGCTTAACTCATTTGGGTGTTATTCATTTCAACGGGATAGATGCGAATAACGAAGTGAAAATAAGGGCTTGAATCCTATGGACTAAGATTACATCAATTTCCTCCCATGTTGCTCCTGTAATAGCCCCACCAGAAGATATTGTTTTTTTTGGTAACCTAAGTGTTATTAAGCAACCGATTAGAGGAGCCGGGAGGCATTCCCCAGAAATTGCTGACAAATTAGAACCAAGATGGAAAGGAAAAGTCCAGCAAAGGGAAAGTCCTTCGATGAGTAAACAATAAACCATTTTTATCAGACTTTTTCATATTCCTAGAAGTGATGCATGCCGTGATCTCAGACTCAATTCTGCAATCTGTCTTTTGTGTGCAACCTCTGATTTTAATTGTTGGAAACTAGGAAGACCTTTTATCGGACTTGATTAAATAGTAGTTGTTTTGTTTTTCAAAATAAGTGGTTTCATTTTTGTTGTTTTCAAATCAGTCGAATTTCCTTTTTTGCACTCTCTCTGAGTACCCATTTACTTGAAACTGCTCTGCTTCCAATTTTCACTTTGGCTACCCTTTGTCCATGCTGCGGGCTGCAGCACTAGAAAACAGCAAAACACTTGCTCAAACATTGATTATTTGATTTTTTTTTCCCAAGTTATCAGAATTTTCATTCGTTGGTGATAATGGTACTTGTGTTTCTCAATGTAGAATATTTGGCAAATCTCTGGCGGCCATATCTTCCTAGATGAACGTGAACTCAAAGATCTTTGCGATGCCTGTGGTCTTGTGGGTTTTACATGCACCAGGAATAAACTTTTTGTGATGATTTCTGCTACAAAACCGAGTTAAACATTTGGTTTTCTCCTGTTGCTCTCATCGTTTCTCGAAAAAAGTTGCACTATATGATTGTGTATGCGGCAGGTCCAAGATTTGTATTTTCAAATACTGCAGGTGATGTTAAATTTTCGTTTTTGGTTCGTGGTGGTGTGCGACTCTGTGGAGCAAAACATTCTTGATGTATTTGATTAACAAAAGTGTTCTTTTCGAAACCTTATTGAGAATCACTAGTAATGAAAATCCTTCTTTTTCTTTGAAGAAAAACAAGATATATTCCTCCTGTTAAGAATGTTGTATAAAAATCATCTATGTAACCACAATTATATGACCAATTATATATGACACCTCTAATTTAACCACAATTATATGACCAATTATATACGACACTTCTAATTTTATCCCCAAAAAGTCTCTTCGAGAATAGTTTACGAAAAGAATTAACTAATTCCAAATTTTGAAAACATGAATAAACAGGTTTATAGAAAAAGAGTGCGATAGATATTATGACAAACTATGCTGACGGAAAAACTTGTATACTGTTGAAATTCAGATAAATTCGGAGAATTTTTAAAATTTGGATGCAAATGATTTATCGTAGACAAAATAAAATAATATCATCTGATTCGGGGGGCTTGCTATGTGTTGCTCTTTACTCAAGTATGGCTGGTTGCATGTCAAAACGGTGCCATTACGGTTTATCTTATTTGGTTTTTAACCCAAAGCTCCCAAATTGCGCTATTTTGAGGCCCAACCAACCTTGCTATGAGGTTGCTCACAGCAGGGCTCTGAATCCTGCCGAAAGAGCTTCATCATAATTGCTGCAAGTACTGATCATTGCTTTTTAAATGTCAAGCTTCATAATTTTAAGAGACATCGTTATGATACTTTTCGTATGAACTTTTACCTAAACTTTTTAAAATTATTTTCCACTTTTACCTATTGTTCCGATAATTATACAATCTTCTACACATTATTTTTTTAAAATGAACAATTATTAAATAACAGTCCAAAATGAAATATTGGAATCTTATTTGGGGACGGAGGGAGTACTATTTAGAGGATTCTACTGCTGTCATTTTGAAGGGCATGCATTCGCAGTATGAAGGATGGATCAAATTAAGGTCAATATGTTGTTTCGAGGATTCTACTACTGTCATTTTGGAGGGCATGTATTCGCATTATGAAGGATGGATCAAATTAAGGTCAATATGTTGTTTCTTTCATTTTTTTTTTTATATCGGCAAAAAGAATTTCATTAATCACAACGATACAAAATGAAATCAGTACAATAAAAAGAGAATCGCCTCAGAGTGAACAATACTCTCCAGCTACTGCAACTCGTAAATTCTCAACCTATCTCTTAACTGTCACTATTTTTTAAAGCAAAAACAAGCAGGAAAAGAAAATCCAGTTAGCAAGAGGCCAACTATACAAAATGTTGTAGTCACAAGGTCAAACATTCAATGGCCAGCCCCAATCCAATATTGAGTTTTCAAAATCCCAATCCAATGTTGTTTCTTTCATTGGAGGCTACTTTTAGAACCTTGTAATTATTTGGTTCTATAAGTGGAATGACACATAATGCTGTAAATCATTCTGGACCAAATCCCACAAAACTTCTCAAAAAGAATGATAATATATTGCAACCCTTGTGAATCGCATCAAAATTACTTGAAAATTAAGTAATCCCTTTTTATCTTTATCAAGAAGTACTTCTGCCTAGATACCTTACTTTTTTGCTAATAAACTTCAAATCAAAGGTGAAAAAGGAAAGAAATCTGTGAAATCTTTTGAGCAGTAAGACAGCCCACATCACACACATTTGATGAAAACATTGCCATTAATCATTTTCCGAGCATAAAGTTTTTGCAGTACTTCAACATGAATATGATGATGTCTCCCAAGTCCTGTCATCGATTACTTTTAATTGTGGATTCCTATTAAGAGATGTATTGGCTACAACTACTCCTGCTTTATTTTTATTTTTTACCATCATTGTGGACCAACTAAAACTCCCAATAAACCATTACAAATAACCTGAATTCATGGGATTGAAACAAAAAATTAAATTTTTGATCTTCAATTGGCGTACTTATATATTAATTTAGGATTGATGTGGCCCCTGCTATTTATTTTGTTAGGTTTAATCAATGGCAAGACGCAGTTCAACAATAGTAATTTGTAGTTTTCGACACAGAAAAACAATAACACAAATCGTTTGAAGTACACCCAAAAACACGGGTACATATTAGGATATTTTCAGGTGCCACGGCATTGCCAGGTGGTGTTCCATGGGCACTAGGAGAAAGAGGTGGGGTGAAGCGTGAAAGTCAGACGTATGATATGTGGTAAAAAGAGTTCCAAACGCAAGTTAATTCACACTAATAATTCTAAAGGGATATAGAAATTGTAAATGATCACTTGCATAACACCTCTAGCTGGTAATTAATACATATTCTTACTAGCATTATTGTGATCCTAAACCTGTTATACATTCATTCATTAATTACTCCTCCACACCACACAGGAGGACTAGGGAGCGTTGATGTAAGGCCAAGACTAGGGCGGGTAGGAGTTGGTGGGAGAGGAGAGAGCATGCAGCAGCCGGTGGTTCGGTAAAAGGCTGTTGGTGGTGGCGGCAGCAAATCATGATCCTCTTGTTAGACGTACAGTTGGACTTGCTATAAATTCATTCCATGATTCAAGTCGTTCATTTAAGGATTTTCTTATTTACATTAAGTCATCAGGCATCTTTATAGTACAGTATATAGGAACGAACAATATTACTTGTCTGCATAGTAATGTCCAGGTTTAACAATTCATTATTGTCCCATATTGCCTGTCCACCTTCGGAAGCTCAAGTTTTTAAGAGAAGTTGTAATTAATGTATACCTCCTTAAAAGTTCGATTAGATTTTCAATATTATCTCTTATTTTCAACAGCTAAAATTGATTTTTAAATCATTTACTAGGGTGAGTTTGCGGAAATGTATTTATACTTATTCTTTGACTTTTCAGAATACAATAGTAGACAAGGATGCATGGAGTTTATGATCGAGCATGCATTGATTGATGTGTGCACAAATCAATTTTCTGAATGGATGATTTTGAGTCTACGAATTTTTTTATTTTTTATTGATCTACAAAAAGGTGGAAGGGGGCGACCAGCGTTGCAAGTTTCCTTAGGCGTGACCATACGGGCTCCTGGCCCGCCTGTGGAATGCCTGGTATGAGCCATAGTCACTGTCCAATAGGACAGACCGTCACCATAGGCACCACTTCGGTACAAGATGGCAAATGACCCTCCACGCAAAAGTGAGCTTTAATACCTGCACCACCTACCACCAAAGGAAAAAGATGGGGAGCGCAGGGTTAGAATTCAATACGTGGAGGGAGGGAATCTATTTCACTCACCTCTGTCATCCTAGCAACCACCTCGGCTGGTGGTATTTTGAGTCTAAGTTCAATTAACTAAATGTCTTTGATCGTACAAATGGAGCCACTGTAGATCATATTTTGCCTCACATAATATGACATTTTTTAATAAATCACACTCCCTCCGTCCCCAAATAAAAGTGGAATATTCTATTTTAGGTTTTTTCTTAATGGGTAAAACTTGTATAATTAATGGGTAAAGCTTGTATAATTAGTGGAATATTCTATTTTAGCTTGTATATTCTATTTTGTTTTTTAAAAGTTAATGGGTAAAGCTTGTATAATTATTAATTTGTTCTTTTGAAAAGTTAATGGATAAAGAGTAAGTTGATGTGAGAAGTGTAAAGTGGAGGTAAAAGTTGATATAAAAAGCTGTAATGATGATATTTCTTTAATAAGTTAGATTTATGAAGCAACACATTTAAAAATAGACGGAGGGAAGTACTATGAAAAAGATAAGCAGAGGGAGCTTTGTGCATGTTGCAACTTCTACAGAGCCACAGAGGTAAGGGCTAAAATTACTTTTTATTTTGTTAGAATTTTCATCTTGTGTGAACTTATTGTCAATCATTCTTTTTTCAAATCTTGTGATTTCATCTACATTCGAGAATTTGTAGATAACATTAAACATGGATTTTGAAAACGTTAAAAATAACTAAAATAGTAAAAAAAAATTATTGTCTTTTTGGTCTTTGGTGTACTAAATTTGAACAATGCTTAACTTATAGTTATTTTTAACTTTATCATTCATTTATCGGAGATATATTCAACTTATTTTTTAATTATATACATTATTGGTAATACAATTATCTGACTTAGAGAGATACAAGCCCACAATCATTTTAAATCCTACTGAAAGTCCACTAAGAGGACAAATAACTAAAAAAAAAAAAATAACATTCATTCAGGAGAAAGAATAATCAATCTTGCTTTTTAAACCCCCCCTACCTACCCGGTGAAAATGTTCAGGGGTGGCAAACTGAAACCCCATTCAAGGAAATGATTTACTAGTTTATGTTTTCTGGGTTAAAAAAAAAAGGAAATGAATTACTATATCAATCTTGCTCTTGGCGAGGTTGATTCCCAGACTGCACCTATGAAATTGTAAAAGCGTGGTCAACTGAGCTAGGCTTTATTGGTTAGCCTCCGTTCTAAACTGGTTGTCTACTTTTATTATTCCGGACTTCTCAAGATATTGCCTATAGTATTTTTCAATTTATAATGCTTTTTATGTGTAATATGAATCTTATTTAATTGAGCCCAATTAGTTTTTTTAGGCAAAAGTTTCAAAATTAGTAAACACTATGAATGGTAAGATCAATATTTACGATGTGAGCGGTATGTCTCTTGAAATCAAGAAAATGAATTGGGTTTAAAAAGATAGTCATGTACAAAAAAAATGCGCAATTGCAGATCAAATAATGAAGTAATCCTATACTTGATTTTTTCAAATTTCTTCACAAAAAATTAAGGATTTTTTTTTAAAAAATTTGGTGCAAAAAAAATTCAAAGATTATGCACGAAAGTAATTTTTTTTAGACGAAAATTGTACATTTTTTCGTAAGGTAGGGACAGAGGGGAGTAATATTTATCCAATTTATTGAATCCATCCTATGGCTCATAAATGCAAAACGATTATCCCACAAAAGATCATTTTACTCAAAAAAGGAAAAAAAAATGGTTTTTGACCATGACTAAAAAAAATATTTTAAAAGGTGAAATGTGAATTTGCGAAAATAATTTCAAAATGAATGCAAGGGCAAGAGAGGGATCACACAATTGACTATTGAGCAAAAGAAAAGGGTGAGTTTCTCCTATTATCTAAAATGATTAAATTAACTAAAACCCATGTTTTTTCGGATTTTAAGACAAGTCTTTTTACTTGCCTACATCAGATAAAGTATGATTTCGCCGAAACAATTTATCTATTGTCATTAAAGACAGAAAATTGAGGGGAACTCACCCTAATTATTCCGTGTCCATGGGATGACTAGTAGCGTTTTTAGGATCTTTATCTACCGCATAATTACTCCCTCCATCTTAAAATGAAAGTTTACTAGTAAAAAATATGCAATTTTTGGATAAAAAAATACTTTTGTACATGATTATCCGAGTTCCTAGGTACAAAATTAAATACTTTTGATTAATTCTTTAATTTGGTACAAAAAAGTTTTAAAAAATTACGAACGAAAGTGATTTACTATTTTTTTACTCAAAAGTTACAAGTGCTTTCCTAAGGACCACCATTTTGGAACGGTCAGAGTATTACTTTGCATGATTAAGTTAAAAAAGAGAAAAATAAATAAATAAAACACTTTCAAGATCGTAAGTTGATTAAGAATCTTAGATCATGATGCTTTTCTCTCTCTAAAAACCCCTTTCTCTCGAACCTTCCCCAGATCGGTTTTTCTCCGCAAGGGGGGAGAGAGGCCCTCCTCCGCCTCTCTCCCCCCTCCCCTTCTCGTTTTGCTTCCCCTGCTCTCCTTCCTCCATCTTTCCCCCTCCGGTCACCATGTCCCCGCCCTGTGGTGATTCAGGCGAAGCTGAGCTTCAGCGGGTGATCTGCTCCGGGCGTTGGTTCGTGGGTTGATTCGGGCCGTCTCCTCCTTGATCTACTTTCAGGTTTCCGGTTGATGTGGTCCGTGGTGGAGCTAATAAGGAGGTAGGTGATTTAGGGGGTTTTTTTGGTTGTTCCCGGTTGGTTCCCCAATCTGGATGTTGTGTCCCGGTCTGTTTTCCCCAGATCCGGTGGGTGGGATGGTGGGAAATAAAGTGCTTTTTCGTTTTTGTCGTCGTTGTTGGCCGGAGTTGTTTCTCCGTTGCCGGTGTTGTTGATTGTTTGTTGTGCGCTTGCCGGCCGCGGCCGTGTTGGGTGGGGATCATAATGTTCAGAAATGGCAACATCCTCGGATCGGCTCGTGGTTTTCCTTGCTTGGTTGGCATAGCGTTGTTCCGTTGTCGGATTGGGTTTGTGCGTTATTGGCACATCGTTGTCCAAGTTTTTCTTGGTTATTGTCTGATGTGTAATCTGTTCTTGTATCCTGATCCTGTGATAATGGAAAATCTACAATTTCCTTGTCAAAAAAAAAAAAAAAAAATCATAGATCACCACGTAACCATGTGTCACTAGCACTCAATAATTTTTCTAGCAAAACAAAGGGAAGTATCACCATCGTAATCTATTGCGGGAATCGTGCCAGTTGGGACCAGTTGTACGGTAGGCTGATATTCCCTGCATAGCATTAGCACCGCCCCTCCCTCTTTCATTTTCGACGACGGGGTCCACATGAAAACTGGGGGTGACATTTTAACAGGAGAGAGAGAGATGCCCACTTGGGTCAATCTCCATCGAACCATACACGTGGATTTAAGCCCTTAAATTGCGCTTCCTGCCCCGTGGCCCGCTCCATTTTGAGCACCGTCAGCATTTTTAGCTTTACTGACGTCCTTTGCGTCGGTTATTTTTTTTTTGGATCCGACTACGGGTACAGAGGTTGGGTACAGAGAATGTACCGACCGTGTTTGGGGACTCACTTTTAAGTCCAACACGAGTGATCCGAACCATTCATTGTTCTTAAATTTTTTTTCCGAGGGGCCTCACAAAATTTCAGCTCAATCGGACGGTTAGAAGTGCTAGAACCAAAGTCCCACCATTTCAATCGAAAAAAATTTGTTTGAAACGGTGGGACTTAGATTCTGGCACTTCTAACCATCCGATTGAGCTGAAATTTTGTTGGGCCCTTCGGAAAACTGTTTTAAGAACAATGAACGGTTCGGATCACTCGTGTGGAACCCAAAAGTGGGTCCCCGAACATGGTCGGTACATTCTCTGTACCCCAACCTCTGTACGCATATGTTTACTCTTTTTTTTAATTAACAAAGTACTCGCTCTGTCCCATTTTAAATATCCACCTTTCTATTTTGGAATGTCCCAAAATAAGTGTCCAGTTCCTATAAATAACCATAAAAAAATATACCAAACTTTCAATTTCAAAAATGATACACGTACACTCAACTTCTCCAACATTTTTCTCCAACAGCCAAAACGATGTCGTTTTGGCTGTTCCCAAAAAAAAAAAATTTGAAAAGCAAATCGGGGACTCCCCTCAACCGCCACGGATCACTCGACCACACACACACACAGAGACCAAACCCGAACCTGAATTCGCCGTCATAGATAACTCCGCTGCCTACGATAGATCTAAGACGCTGGCGCCGGCCTCTAAATCCTTCGTTTTAGCTTCCTCAACATTGACCTAACTGAATCCGACGACAACGATTACGTCCTAGCCTCCGCTGCTGCTCCAAATTTCACCATCACGTATCTTACTCTCCTCTCCCACTCTCATCCAATCCCTTCCTTATTATTTTTGTCAAATTTCCCACGAATTTCTATTCTGATTTTGCGGTGGCGGCAGCAGCCGTCGGAGGTGGAGAGGGAGGAAGGAGGAGGAGGATGAGAGGAGAGGGAGGAGGTGGGTAGGCAGTGGTGGTCGTCGATCTGTCCCTGTGTTTGGTCGAGGTGGGTCGGTAGTGGTGGTCGCCTTCTTCTCTCTCTTTTGGGTTTTTTTTTTTTTTTTTGGAACAGCCAAAACGATGTCGTTTTAGCTATTGGAGAAAAATGTTGGAGAAGTTGTGTGTACGTGTATCATTTTTGTTTCAATTTTACCCCTAAAAAGTACTATTTCATTCTTAATTGATTTGACATTTTTTTGATATTCATATCATTTTTAAATTGACAATATCTTTCAACGTGTAATATTTTTTATGATTTTAAAAACTTTGAATAATAAAATTAATTGAAATCTATCGAACGAGATACATATTCCAAATTTTTTGAGATCCATATTAAAGGATATAAGCAATTTAAATACATTTAATTGACTTCACAGTTTTTAAGGTTACTTTTGAAAATTTAGAGGACAAATTTTAACTTTTTAAAAAGGTCGATTTTCCGTAGGGGACATTTAAATTGGGACGGAGGGAGTAAGATTATAACTCTCTCACCCATAAAGTTCATACTCCATCCGTTCCAATTTGCTTGCATCTTTTGGAGAAGTGAGTTTTTAAAAGGCGTGAAAACTTTGTATTGTCTTTTCTGTTTTGTCCCATAGTCCAGCCAATATTACTGTGACCAATTTTGTGGGGCTAATTTTTTATATGAGACTCAAAACATATGCAATATGATCTTGTTTGATAGATATCAATTAGTTTTATAATACAAAGTTTTCAAAATTATAAGAACCGTTATAAAATAAAAGATAATGAACAAGCAAATTGAGATGGAAAAAGTACTTTTTAAGGGTAAAACTGTAAAGGCCCTGTTCGTTTCCTAGTTTAGTTTTAGTTTTAGTTTTGATGACATCATCATTTTCCTCATTTCTCTCTCTATCTCTCTCCCCTCATTACACTTGCTCACATCATCAAAACTAAACTAAACTATCTAACCAAACACAACCAAAGTGACCCTGTTTTGATGAATATTTTTAGAAATGGGACAAATATTTCGGAACATCCCAAAATGAAAAGAAGGACCAACAATTTGGAACGGAGAGAGTACAAATTAATACTTATTTTGAAAGGAGACATACATTAGTGTATGTTCCTTTAAAAAATTAGAATACCCAAAAGGACCAACTTTGCACAATGAGGGGAGTACTAATAAATCCCTAATAGAACTTTTTTTTTCTTTTTATCATGCTACAGACAAACCTACTTTTACCTTAACCCCAACCCAAACCATCAACAATTAATTGGGTTTGAACCTAAAACCTCGCAATACTTATTATTGCTAGACAACCATTTTAACGACACTTATACAATGGAGTTCATTACAATATCTTGGACAAAGCCAAAATCACTATACTAACCGCCCTGGTTATCGACACTTATACAATGGAGTTCATTACAATATATTGGACAAAGCAAAACTAATGCAAAACTAGATAAGCTACATAAGGTTATCGCATATTTTGCCAAAGACAAAAGATAACCATGGCCAAGTAGCACTCTCTCTCTCTCTCTCAACCCCCTCCCTTCTTTCTCTCTCTAAAAAACCTAACCTAGCTGCCCCTTCCTTTTAGTGGTTTCTGCTAAGCGTTATCGCCTATGGTGTTGCACTTGTGTGAACCTAGTATAATACCACGATGTTGCTTTGCAATTTTTACGTATTATGCTAGGCTGTAGAGATGAATAGGAGGAATACTACAGCTTGGGAGCTTATGGAACTGATCAGGACAATTCCGGGGTTGGCCGTGCCATGGAGAAGAGAAACACTAGTTGACCCTGTGTTGAATAAAAGTATTTGAAAGGAGAATTATGTAATTTCCGAGTGGAATATTATTGTAAGACTTATCTATTATTTTTTAAATAAATATAACGTTCCCAAAATTAAGGGCGTTACAGTTTTCCCCTTGAGCAAGATCAAAATGTTGCCTAAATAGTTATTTGGGTCCTAATAAGTGATAAAACATTAGGTTTTGAAGAAATAATAGGGTGATTCGAACCAAAACAGAAGTGGCAAGTGGGAACTGGTTTGGGTGCTCAAACTATCCTTTGAGCGCTATATCTTAAATGAGAGGTTCAAACTAATTTTTGTTAAAAAACAGTCCACATTCTCATATTAATTCATATTGTTGCTTCTGATCTCTGGTTTACATTACTATTATTATTTATTGTTGATTATCTTGTTAGATTACCCTTGCATCTCATTAATATACACATTTTACACTTATCACAAGTATCCACCGTTATGTGTATACCTCTTCAATTCCCGTTTAATTGTTGCCCATTCCCTTACATGAACAAAGTTGAAGTATAAACACTTTATAAATCCTACAAACACCAAGTAGAGACTGACCCTCAGGTCGGGTGAGGGGGGTGACATAAAACCCTTTCCTTCCCGTAACCAAGCTTCCGAACCTGAGATATTATGGTGACGATGGACTGGTATTTAAAACCTTATCCAAAATGAGGTATGAGTCATTCAAGTTCGGTACCCCGAGGGTAAACCTCAAACCCGGGTGACGACTTTGAGTCGAATTCCTCGGAGGGGTGTCCACAAACTGCTAGGCGTCTGGGTCTCCTCCATTTCTCCTTTCGGCGGCCTCAGCTCTCCCCTTCGATCTCATTGTTGAATGGATCGGCTTCTGGCCTAACAGCTTGGTTTGTTGCCAGTTGCTATAATTTCTTTGTGGGTCATGTCCTGGTGGCGTATGGTGGGCACCGGCTTCGAGGTGGAGGCGATGGAAGTTGATGGTTAGAGTTTCTTGTGGATTAGGTTCGGGCTTTTTAGGGCTTCATTGTTTTACTTGGTTTGCCCTATTTGGATTTAGGCCATTAGGTGTTGTGGGCTTTGCCCCTTGGGTGTTTATGGGCTTACTTTGTTTGGGGTTTTAATTTCACCAACCATTGGATGGAGTCCCCTCCCCTCTCCCGCCATTCTTGACCCACCCTTTGTCAAGATTTCACAAATAAACCTTTTGCCTATTAAAACATACGACTAACTCAATTAAAAATGCAAGGTGCAAAGTGTAATTTGTCCCTGATTATATGAACTATTATTATTTTTTAGGACATGCAAGAAGTGTTAGTCGTTGCAAGAAGAGTATACCTTTGATCTTACCAGGGCCAGGGACAAAAAAAACAGCCCAAAAAAAGGGGCACCCCACTAAATTTTAGTATTAGTCCAGGTAGGGGTCTTTTAAAGCCCAAACAAGTAGTCCCATTTGGTTTTAGGGCTTTTAAATCTGTTTTTGTTGAAGCCAAATGATACACACAAAGCAAAGGCCCATTTGGTGGCCCATTGAGTTGGTGGAATAAGCTAAAGAAGGAGCTACATAAGAAATAGCCTAATAAAAAATTATACTATTAGGTTGTACGCTTCCTCCAATTCACCTGATCAGAAACCCTTTACCCAGGTACCATTTACCCTTTTCACACTTTGGCCATCCCCAAAAAAAAATTAAAAAAAATGCAAACGACGTTCAACGACTCCCAAGTCCCACCCATGGGACCAAAAATCGGCACGACTCACAAGCATTGCAAGCACTGTGATTGAAGTTTCGAGTAGGAGACTAATCTTTGATCTCTTAATGGCAAAGAATATTTTGGATCTCCAAACATTAACTTGTATGTTTATTTAATCTCATCTTTGGATTCATGTATCTATATGTGCATGTGTTTGTACGTGTATTGAATGGGTTCGAAGTGTGTACGTGTGTGCTGCACTGGTGCCACAGGCCCACAACCAAATTTGTGTTCTTATATAACAATTAGTAGGGCTTTTTATAGTTTTGCCTTTCTCGTATTTTGACTGTTTGTCCCTTTTTTTTTTTCCTTCTCCCTATAAGAACTGTCAAGTGTTGAAGGCATCATTTTTAGAACCTTCATAGGGAACTAAAAACCTTGGGCGGCCCTGGGTCTTATGCATGGGGTACAAGGTGCCTACCAACTTGGCTACCACGTCACTTGCCTAATTATATTGTATTTGTTTTTACTTAATTTTTCTTATTGTTTTTTTGTTTTTATGCAAATGAGAATCTTTCTTATCTCATTGTTCCCTGGCTTTGGGCTAAAGCCTGCAAAGCAGCCCCCACTTTAGGCCCCCTTGGCTAATTTTGGGCTCCCTTGTTATATAGGCCTATATAAAAGTGAGGCCTACATAAAAACTAGTTTCCTGAGTACAAATTTTAAGGGCCAAAGTCATAGTGGCCTTGTTCGTTTCCCTGTTTAGTTTTAGTTTTAGTTTTGATGACATCATTTTCCTCATTTCTCTCTTTATCTTTCTCCACTCATTACACCTGCTGACATCATCAAAATTAAACTTAACTATCTAACCAAACACAGTCAGTAAACCCCCAGTGAAATAGTCCAAATTACATGAGATAATTCGGTGTCCTATTTTGCAAGTCCGAAAGATTTTTTTTTATAGAAAAAATAACATGATTTTTCCAATAGTGATGGGACGGATTTATAATCCAAATCAAAAGTCTTGAGAGAAGTTTCACCAAAAGAACTAAGAAAGTGCATTGATGTGCTGATCACTTACGTGAAGGAAAAGGATAAATGTTTTCCAAGTGTAAGGTTGCATACAAAACATTTGTTGACTATTTTAATCACAGTTGGCTTAGCAAAAATATCTTTTCCAAGTTGATCGAAGTCCAAAATAAACACCTATCTTCGGTCAACAATGTCACAGGAGAGATTTAATGGATTGATTGTTTTTTTGGATAACTAATGGATTGGTTGTTGTCTATTGAAAAAACTGTATATGGTAGAAAAATTTGATTATGCAAGTTTAATTAATACCTTTGCAAATAAAAATACGAGAAAAGTAAGGCTTAAATACTAGTTTTTGGGATAATGCACTGGTTATTAATTTTGGATACTTATACTCTCACATGCTTGTAATAAATTCGTTATGATGATTTTCTTTTCCGTAAATATTTTTTACTATGCAAAGCATATTAAGATTTTAGTGCCATGTTCAAAAAGTTTGCTTTAGACCCTGTAAATCTCATAGTCGGCTCTGGTTGTTCCTCGAGTACCATTAATACGTACTAGACATTAATGACGTGAACTAATTTGATTGTTCTTAGGACATGGCTGTACATATTTTTTAGCGCTTGAACCATTTAAGATATAGGTAGTTATAGTAATTCATATGACAAGGTTAAAATTCCATTTAATGTGAATTTCCATAAGTTTTTTATTTTTTTTCTCCATAGTCCATAAGTTCACAAAGTAAGAGCTTGGGGAACTATGAAAAAGCAAAATAGAAAAAAATATAAGCAACGCCGATGAAAGTTTTATTTGAATTGTCCACTCCTAGAACCATTTAAAAGAAAAGGCAACAATCCCTTTGGTGTGTGGTGTGAAAACACAAATGGTCAATGACATATATTCAAATGTGCCGTACATGAACATGTCCTTTGATTAACCTAAATATAGTTGAATTCCAAGGGTATAGTCATAGCTGAAAACAAAGCTTAGGGTAATCAAATGGGTGAAGAATGAATCAACCCTTCTAGATAATAAGAAGTCAGTCTAGGGCGACTATATCAAGTAGTAAAAAATAATTCCAATGTGTGTCTATTTTCTTTTGTCTTTTTTTTTTTTAATAAACAAAAGGCATGAGTGGTGTGGATGTAGTATTTGTGAGTAACAGTAGTAAAAGAGTTTGCATTCTTTAATTGAACCTCTCTCAATGCATTTCTTTTCTTCTTGCGTAATTTCATCTTTTGATCAATAAAATTTTCTTCGCTATTCGAAAAAAAAAAAAAAATTTCTATACAACTAGACCTCCTAAGTGTAACGGTACATATTTTGCTTAAGATTGAGTATGCATCATTATATATATATAGGTTCCACTTCCTATCCGGACTTCGGACTTCCGAACCTCCGTGATCCGAGCATTTTTTTGACGATCCGAACCGTCCAATGTGTTCAGAATGTGTTTTCAAGGGTTCATGCGAGAAATCTTCAAAAAAAATACCGGGAAGGACTTGATCCAAGCAGTTTTTTGCAAAACTGTAAATATACAGTTTTTGCGAAAAACTACTTGGATCAAGTCCTTCCCGGTATTTGTTTTTGAAGATTTTCCGCTAAGACCCTTGAAAACACTTTCTGAACACATTGGATGGTTCAGATTTCCCAAAAATAATTTTTAACGTGAAAAAATTACATTTTTTCTTATTTACGGGAGGTCCTTACTAGAAAATTTACCTTTTATATATATCTGAATTGTATACGAAAATTAAGTGGGGTAAACTATTGTTTATCTCACAAATTTCTAAAGCCGAGAGAGCCCACCAAATGTAACCTTTAAGTTGAGTAGTCGCACCAAAAATCGCTCGATATCCATTCCACATGTATTTCTCGAAAGTTTTGGAAGGTGGTCCGAAAATTTTTATTTTTAGTGAGAAATCAAAGTACTAGGTATATCGTTGATAATAAAATCTGAAAATCCCAAGTTTTATGGCAACGAATTGTTTATTGCAAGGGATTGACTTTTCTGTTGTGGGGCTACCTAACTCTATGCACATATAGGATAGAGACTCATCTAAGAGCCAATCCTTCACTTTTCTTGGTTGTTCATTACCCATCTTCAATTTAATTAATACTACCTATAGGTATTGGAGTACAAAATTTGGCCCATTTGCCCATACTTTGAAATATTCAGTAAATGGTGCGGCCTAGAGATAGATTTTTGGCCTAGGCATTATTGGTGTCCATATATACTCTAGCTTAACTTTTTGCATTGTGTTGGAAAAAGTTAAGGTATGGGAACCTATTCCACCACACAACATGTTCAAAGTCTACACTCCTAACAAATTTCCAAGCATTAGTTCAAGGAACGGAAAATGGTAAACCGAACTAAAATAGTCATGTTTAGTCACCGCATTTGATTGTTCTCTGTTTTTTTTTTTTTTTCAATAACTTAGGGTTTATACACACCTCAACTAATTTTTCAAGGTGAGGAGTCGCTATTTTATAAGGTGTTTAAGGCTAAGTACTTCCCTAACACTTCTTTTTTGGAGGCGCAACCAAAACAATCAAGTTCTTGGGCTTGGCAAAGTATAATAGCAAGTCGAGAGGTGATCGCAAAAGGCTGGCAGTGGAGAGTGGCTGATGGTAGGAGTATTAATATTTGGCATGATCCATGGCTAATGGATCCCCTGTACCCAAAAATCCTAACCCCAAACCCCCATGACGAGAGATGGATGAAAGTTAGTGACTTGATTGGCGAGCATGGATGGAAGGAAGATGCTGTGAATAGCTTGTTCATTGGGCGGGATGTCGAGCAGATC